>JASCZW010012823.1:0-27315 GCA_034211315.2 Aedes japonicus
AATTCTGCCATTTTCATACACACGAATGTTATCCAATAATTAAAATAGATGTAGAAGGAGATGTTCGCTCATCACCATGAGGCACCAAGAGTGAACAACAATGTTTTTGGCTAGAATGAAAGATGTGAAGAGAAGTGTTGAAAGTTCCGCCAGAGTGCCATGGTAGGAAAATTAACAGATGTTTTTGAAAATTGAGCGAAAGGGCATGTATCCAATGGTACTCGAACCATGGACGTCAATCTTTACCTAACATTGCCACTGCGGGTAGGTTGTTCCGTCGCTACAACCTACCCCGCAGTGGGATGTTAGGCAAGATTGACGTCCATGGTTCGAGTACCATTGATACATGCCCTTTCGCTCAATTTTCAAAAACATCTGTTAATTTTCCTACCTGCCGCACTCTGGCGGAACTTTCAACACTTTCTCTTCACATCTTTCATTCTAGCCAAAAAACATTGTTGTTCACTCTTGGTGCCTCATGGTGATGAGCGAACATCTCCTTCTACATCATAATCGTTACTCCTCGCACGGAGAATACATAACATAACAATTAATGAATTAAAACATGATAATTCACTATACAATGATTTTGCCTCTTCAATTTGTGTTTAGATGAGCCACTTGAATATAAACAACCGCAAATTCATGCATTTCCACTTGATATTTTACCAATAACAACCTTTTTACAACGTTATTGATAAAACAGGCCATAGTTGGGAACACACACAAAAATATGTCCCTAACATTGTGTCTACGATTTTCTTGTAAAATCATTATTATTTTAGTTATGTGAACAGTTAGTTTGTAACGTGTAACTATTTTCTGCACATCCAGACTGCATTACTGGCTTTATCGATTCAATTAAGCCAAATTTGGATCACTTGAAGATCGTGTAGATTATCTGTTCAGCTTAACCAGTGAAATCAAGATGCCACAAAAGTTCAAGAAATCGAAAATAACGTGAAAGTGAACAAAAATAAGATGATTAATATTGTCTCAATTGCTTTGGATTACATCGGTCATCCTAATGGCAACATGATTTTGTTGATTATCGCTACATTAATGACACATTTGGTACATAGGCCGACTGAAGGAGCTAGGCTAACATTACATCCCCTTACCCTACTATTTAACAAAATAAATCACCCATTTTCCACATACACAGCACCATCTAGTGATAAAAATAGCAATAAACATACATTCCATTTGGTTGAATTCATCGTAACGTGTATCCACTGTAAAGCTAATATACTCTTTTTATGATTGTTGTTTGCTCACTTTTGAGAATAACCTCGACACCTCAAAATGTTTTTTTTTACTCCTAGAAGAGAATTACTTTTACCCATTTCAATGAAACAAAGTTTTAATAATGGATAAGTTTATCCTAACCAGGATCCAAACTGTATTATTTTGACGAAACAAATATATATAAACTTATTCCTTAAACGAGGAGATCTTTGCGCTAACAATTTTCAAAACGTCAGTGCCATTATTGCCAAAATGACATTTTACATTATCAAAATGAGTAAAAAGTATGCCATATTTGATATTTACACACACTACCAAAATTTCATGTAAATGTGTCCTGAAACCGACACATGCAAGTGTTCTTAAGCACATAAGAAAGAGTTGAAAGAGACGAGAAAATAAATTCAATCAAACACATACTTCGTTGAGTTGCGTATGTGTTAGTGTCACGAGACATAATTTTACAATCTTTCTTAACGTTCCCCGACTTTTTATAAACATGATTTACGTCTCATGTAAAATTCGTAATTTTGAAGTGTGCAGTATACCCATAAATAAGCAAATGCAATACACTCCTTAAATGAATAATCCCCTCAGAAATCCCAGTTTGAGCTGTTGGACCAACATACGGCGTTCTGGGAACCAACTAATCCCGATCACATGTAGAAGTGTATACTTCAGACTGAGTATATTATTTTGCTTTGCAATTCCTCATCCGAAGAAAGTCTGACCAGGGGATTTTGATGCTTAGCCAAGTAATAAGTATTTTCAAGATGATAACGTTGAACGGCAGAGTACGATTCAAAATAAAAAAATGTATGATGAGCTGGCGCTTCTCTCATACTGCCCCAAACACAAGAAACTTAGAGAACCAAAAAAATGGACGACTATTCTGGGTAAATTGACCAACTCGTTGCTGGAGACTTTATGGGCTGAAGACTGCCTTGTATAACAAATATAAGGAACTTGAGTAAGAAATCTGAGAAGGCCTATGAATAGAAAATAATTTTCTGAATGTCTCAAAAATAGCAAAACGTCCTCGTGTCAGTTGAGCCATACAATTGCCCACCATCGGAGCCAAAACAGGCATCTCAGAAGACAAAGATCCTGCATCAGAGTCCCCAACAGCAATATGTAAATACCACACCATCTCTTATCATTCCCTTTGCTCTAATGTTGACTTGACATACGTAAATTTGTGTTCAGTATCCACCATAGCCATCATAATGCTGCTGAACTGCTTTTTAGTTTTAAAATAATCACAGCTGGGGTTTTTATACTAACGTCCTTTCCGTCTAACGCTGAAATTAACAGCCACTCCTCTTTTGAATAATATACACTGATAGGCAAAATAAAGTGCCCACCTCTTCGTTTTTTCGATTGCTCTCATTTACTTGGATCAAATTAAAGGTAAACACAGTGTAGTTTGTTTTTCTTATTTTATTTTCTTTATATCTCTATTTAAGTTTTACTTATGGAATACTGAAAAAGAGAGTTTTACTTAAAGAAAAAAATCAATTTGTGTTGAAGAAAAAACAGTGACAAAAACAAAGTGCCCACTTCAAAAATCGATATGTTTTCGATAAGTTTCCATTGGAAGACCCCTCGATTGTTTATGTTTTGAAGCAAACGGCTCAACCTGGTGCATTTGTATACGTGATCGCATTTGATTGAATTGGAATTCAATGAAAAATGGAGAACGCAGTGCTTTTTCGAAAGCAATTCCCTTGTGTATCCGAAAAATTGGTCGTTCGGGGATGCGCAAAACGGTGAATCGCGTACCGGGCCGTCGCTAAGAAGTACAGTTAAGGGTGTCCACGATGAAATTGCCACACTATGAAATTGCTCTAACTTTTTAACCGTTGGGTAGAATTTAATGAAAATTTGGGTGGATTTAGTTCATAGTGCATTATTTACATCCTGCAAGTTTTAAAGTCCTGTGATCAAAACTCGCGGAAATGGAGTCGAAAGAACAGCTCGTGCGTGATAAAATCTTGCGCATTCATCACGAGAACAAGGATCTCTCGCATCGTTCCATCGCTAAAACGTTGGGAATCGCGAATTCCACGGTGTCGCGAGTGATTAAGCGGTTCGAGGAACGGTTGACCACCGATCGGAAGCCCAGAAGTGAAGGAAAAAGTATTCCGTACAACACCAAAAATCACAACCGCGTAGTTGGGGCCTTCAACCGAAATCCGAACGCCTCCGTTCGGGATGTGGCTAAGAAGCTGCACTTAGCCGAAGTTTTGTCCAGAAGGCCAAAACTAAGGCTGGGCTTCGAACGTTCAAGGTACAAAAGGCCCCTAATCGCGACGAGAAGCAGAACAAGTCCGCCAAAACCCGTGCCAGGAAGTTGTACCTCAACATGCTGACGAAAGTTGAATGCTGCATCATGGACGACGAAACATATGTGAAGGCCGACTTCAAACAGATCCCCGGCAACCTGTTTTTCACGGCCAAGGATAAGTTCAGCGTTCCGGAGCATGTCCGCACTCAGAAGATGTCCAAATTTGCGAAGAAATTCCTGGTTTGGCAAGCCATCTGCACGTGCGGGAAGCGGAGTGCACCTTCGTGACCCAGGACACGATGAACGGACAGGTGTACATAAAAGAGTGCCTCCAGAAGCGGCTGCTTCCTCTCCTGAAAGCCCACAACGTCCCAACAATCTTCTGGCCGGATTTGGCCTCATGCCACTACTCCAAGGACGTGCTGAAGTGGTATGCGGACAATAAGGTCAATTTCGTGCCGAAAATGTTCAACCCTCCCAACACTCCGGAGCTCCGCCCCACCGAGAAGTACTGGGCGATTATGAAGCAGCACCTTCTAAAACGACCTAAGGTAGTGAAGACAGTCGAGGAACTGGAAGAAAGTATGGGTTTACATGCAAAAACGGTTGATTCACAGGTTGTGCAGAATCTTATGGCCGGGGTTAAGGCCAAGGTGCGGGCATTTGTGTATGGACTGTAAATAAAATACGAGTAAAATGGTAAAATGAAGTTTAATAGTTATTTCTCAATCCCTGAAAATTTGATGGCAATCGGATGAAAACTCGAATTTTGCGAATCAATTTTGTGTGTGGCAATTTCATCGTGAACACCCTTTATCAGTAAGGCAGTGGTTGGCAAAATTCTTCTGAAGCTTAAAACGTTTGGATCAGTGGTAGATCGCCCTGGCAGAGGCAGGAAGCGGAAAACGGATGCGAGAACGGACACCAAGATCATGCGCGAAGTCAAGAAGAACCCGAAGGTAACTGTCCGCGAGATCCAGGAAACCTTTTAGTTATCAGTCTCGTAGCACAGGGGTTGAATAGCAAACTTGCCCGGAAGCGCCCATTTATCAGCAAGGCAAACAAAGCCAAACGGCTTAAGTTTGCTACATGAGCATGCTGCTAAGCCCCCAGAGTTCTGGAAAACGGTTCTCTGGACGGACGAACTGCAAAATTCGAGCTGTTTAACCGAAAGCGGCGGGTACGAGTTTGGTGCAGATCGGGAGAGGAGCTTCAGGAGCGCCACATCCAAGGCACGATGAAGCATGGTGGAGGAAATATGATGGTCTAGGGGTGTTTTTGGGGGGTGGAGTGGGAAGCATTGTGAACATCGACGGGATAATGACGGCAGATGCTTACATCCTGCGAGAAAATCTGGAGGTTTCGGTGGATCCAGACGGGCCTTGAAGAAGAAGTTCGTATTCCAGCAGGACAACGACCCGAAGCATACTACCAAAGAAGACCGGAGTCTTTCTTCCAGTCTTGTTGGATCAAACCGCTGGAATGGCCTCACGAAGCCCGGATCCTCAATCCCATCGAGAATTTGTGGGCGATTCTCGATGCCAGGGGTTGACAAAACTGGTGTTACCAATAAAAATTACTATTTTGAAGCTCTGGAAGCGCGCCTGGGAAGAGCTTGGATTTGCACAGCACCTAAAAAACCTGGTCCAGAGCATGTCGAAAGCGCCTGCAGGAGGTCGCTGAAGGCCAAGAGGAGGACACATCACTCATTGAAATGCTTTTTATTTTACTTTTTAATTTATGTTTTCTGTTGCCTAAATGAAGTGGTTACTTTTATTTTGTCATTGTTTTTTTTTTCAACACAAATTGATTTATTTTTTTCTTCTTCTTCTTTAATTTGAACCAAGTAAATGGGAGAAATTGAAAAAAATATGAGGTGGGCACTGTATTTTGCCTATCAGTTATTTAACAAACCTGTCATTTCAATTTCATATCGTTTTTGTTGCTCTAAGAAAAGGTTAATACCAATAAAATGAATGCTCAATGAAATGAATTTAACCAATTTCTTTGAATTTCTCTGAAGAACGTCCTTTAAATTCTCTGAAGAACATCTCCGAAGTTCTCTGAAGAACTTCCCTTCTTTGTTCTTTCTTAGCGTTTTAACCTTAATGCTTCCGCAATTAGCTCTGAACCTACCCAGACAACTTTCATCGTATAACAGTGTGTCAAGTAGTGTCGTATAAGCTTTGCTATATTGTTAGTCGAAATCGTAATTAATGTGGCTCTTTATCAGTACTATGTTTACGCTAAGTCGTAAAGAGTGAGAAATTTTCGACTTATATGCGATAGTATCATTTACTACACCAGTACTGCGAACCTAACCCAAAAACCTCGGCAGACATGGCGCTAAGCTTTTTAGACCGACACTTGTTACTACGAATTCAATCGCATACGATATCTAGAACCACACTGAATTTCTTAGAAGAACTACCCTGAAGCGTTCCTCTGAAAAACTCCCCTGAACCTCTATAAAGAACTTTTCTGAATTTCTGTTAATAATTTCCCTGTTGTTTCTCTGAAGAACTTCCCTGAAATCGCTTTCCTGATATACTCTGAAGACATTTTCCAAACTTCGCTGAAAAATTATCTGAAGTGCTCTGAAGAACTTCCCTGATTTCCTCTAAAGAAATTCCCCGAACTTCTCTGAAGAGCTTACCTACAGTTCCCTGAAGAACTTCCCTGAACTTCTCTTATGAACCTCCCCGAATTTCTCTTAAGAACTTCCATCAACTTCTCTAAAGAATTGCCCTGAACTTCTCTGAAAAATTTCGTGGAACTAGTGATCCGGGTCTTCATCTTTCAGCTGATTAGCCTCAATTCCCTGGAAATTGATTCCTTAGGTAGGGTCTTAGTTAGTACAACTTGTGATTTGTTTCTATTTTCAGTTGAGTACTTTTGAAATATTACGATAGGCATTAAAAATGCTGGATAGTTCATAACGAGCGTGTGGATCAAGAGTGTAAAAGTTGCCACGTTGCTCAATTATGGCGCCAAAACCCCCAAGCATCTTGACAGATAAGCTTAGTTTAAGTACCCATCAACAAATTGTAGATGTCTCTACTGTGCATAAACAAAAGGGCTATCCATTCTCGATGCTACCGCTTTTTAGCTTTGGATTGCATGTTTTCGTTTCCTTTTGTGTGGATGTTAAAAACAGTTCAAGAACACATTTTTATTGAGGGGTATTGATGATCTAGCTTTCATTCCATCAATTTGATTTCATTTGTATCGAATATAAATAATCATAACTTGAGAATGGGAAGCAGCTCCCAAGTAGCACATGAAGTCGAGTTATTAGTACGAGACACGGAAGAAGTCTGCACATTGTAGACGAAATTCGCGTATCTGTCGAAGATAAGCAAAGATAGTTGGAATTAAATGGAGGATACTAATTTTACTTCTAATTTCTAGTTACAGGTATTCCACTACAGCTCAAACCCTCTAGGATTCAAGTTTTATTTGTCACGTGTCATGCTGTAGATATAAAACAGTGTGATGTTACTAGTTTTGTCAAGAAGAAGTACGTTTCATGCAATTCAAATCGAGATTCCTTTTGCTCATTAATGATTTGTCATACATGTGCTTTATGTTTTTCAGTTAAACATGTTTGTTTACGCCTGAAATCTTGTTTGCATGTTATGTTTTATAAATGTATCAACACAAGTCTTCCGTATTTCGAAAAGCAAACATGCGAGAAACGTCATTCGTCATAACAAAACTAGTCAGGTTTGTTTTTTAAGAGCAATTTGAACGGGAAAAGATAGTTTTTGAACCTTCTTTACTTGCTCTTAGTTTAATCACTGCATATGCGGGAATGATGAGCCTAATCTAATGATGAAATGGGTCGACTCCGGCGTAGTGGTTAACACCTATACCTCTCATGCAAAAGTCACGAGTTCGAATCTAACCCCAGAATGTATTTGAGTGACTACGACGGCAAATGAACCAGCCCAGGGCTGAAAATCTTGATCATCAAGAAAATAAAAAATAAAAACAAAAATAGAATGGCGAAATTTTAAAAATTTCAGTTTCCATTTTCTTGTATGATCGAACATTATGATTGATGCCATTGCTTGTACGACAACGTGAAGTATCAATAAAACGTAGTCGCAATCAACCAATATTTTGATTTAGCAAATGCTTTTAATTTAAACTTCTACCCCTGGATTGGATTCTCGTATATTAAAGATGCATATTCAAGTCCCCTATTTGGTTGGTGAGGTTTAAGAGGATTCCTTCTTACACATATCTCATGTGTCGAAATGGTCGAGCGGTAAGAACACTGATTTAGTAAGCTTGGCGTTCTAGTACGAACCCCTGGTTCATGAATGCTTTTTTGCTACTGGCAAAAATTTATTCAAAAGGGGTTTTAGATTTTTTTGCTTTTGACCATTTTCAGACATAAATTATGATTCGTAAGCTCCACCTTCTGCGCTATTTTTATTCTACAGTAGTGCCGGAAAAGGGTTTCGATCACCGGAATCACAACATAATCATTTGCCACATTAAAGCAAAAATGCATGCAACGAAACATTTTGTGTTACTTGGGTAGAAAGAGAAACAGAGAAACAGGAGATAAAGAATGCTGTAGAGGAGATTATTTTTAATTTAATGATTGAGTCCCTTCTTTCATTTTCATTTTCATTTTGCAGCAATTGGCGGGGCAATAAGAGCGCAAGTCAGTCCAAAGCCGATGGTGAAGGAGGGGTAATGGCGAACTAGTCTATTCAGACCACACGTACTCCATGGGAAGGAACAAGGATATGTTAGTGTAGGTGTTTTAGGTGAGGGCGTTTTGGAGCGGTTAAAAATACTACAAAAAGAAAATCATATGTCGAGTACTTGACACTGAAGAAGTCTATAAGTCGCAGACGAAATAGGCCTATCTGTCAGTAGACAAGTCTTCTCCAGTGGAATCCAACGGAATTTACTCGCGTCCACTAGTGACTATTTGAACAAAGTGTTTCAATGCTTAACTTTTTATTTTAAAAAGCGATCAAATGAAGTGTCAATTTGAAATCCTCCCCGTTTTCCAATCACAATCGCTCCACTTACACGCTCATTTTTTTTTAAATAGTCTCTTTTTAAAAAAAAATCGAAAAATTTCTTGTTGTTTTTACGCTGCCATTTGCTATATCAAAGTAACATCTCTTTATGATTTGCTCTAATTTAAACGTCGGCTTTCGTATACCGCACATATTTAAATTACAATTTATATTAGAATTAGAATTAGAATTGCAATATAGGTATGTTTGGTGTTTAGTTAATGACAATCAATGAATAAACAACAATAAAAGAATTACCACGCCAATGAAAACTGCACCTCCTGTCGTGTCCCCTAACTACTTGATGTCAGGCGTCTACAAACTGTTTCTAGCCTCGTCTAAGTGCAACTTGCGGCAAAGCCCGCCAGTAGCACACCTCTTTCATTCTGAACAAACACACCTATGACAAACCCCAGTGATACGATACTCTGAGTTCCTAAACGGGCCCTTCGCATTCCACAAAACCACAATACTTTTGGCCACGGTCTAGAAGTCCACTGCATAGGACACAGTTCAAACTTCCACCTCAAATTGAATATTAAATGTTTTCAAAATTGAATAAATCTATCTATGATTAAATTTTTAGTGATTTGCGGCCCAACCCGCCGACATCACAATCAACTTTAGTGCCTGTATACATGCGTGCTACGACGCGGCTAATAAATAGAAAGAGGAGCGAGTGTGATATTATCACTACTTTGTGTGGCTGGACCTTTGGCTCTCCCATGAATGGTTCATTAGAGTAGAAGGTCATACAATGACATGACCTAGCGACATCTATCATAAATCAGCTAACTCCAATTAATCGTTAACATGAGATTAGGCCCTCCCACCAGCGCCCAGGTACAAAATCCAGCCATGGAGAGGGTATTTAATGTATGAGTTCCTCATTTAATTCATGTATAAGTTACGCTTCTCTCACCATCCAGCATAAAACTTGATGAAATTTATTGACCTTTCTGTTTCAAGCACACGGCAACGAAGAAAATCCAACCCATCATGTGTGCTTGAAAGAGAAATGCGAGCAAGCTCTAATGCTACCATTGCTCAACAAGCTTGTTTATTGACATCCACGGGGCGAAAGTGCTCCAAAGCGCCCAAAAACGCAACAATCGGCGGGAAAGGTTATGGCTGCTGTGTTTTGGGATGCGCAAGTTGTTTTAGTTATTTAAACAACCAAATTGGTTGTTTCTACCCAAAAATATTACTACAATACTACACCAATCATTATCGTTCATAACTAATGGGTCTTTTAACGATTGTCACTTCAGGGTTGAAAACGAATATCGGTGAATAACATAATAACAAAGCGACTATTTTTTCTACACTTCGGTGTCTGTTCTTTGAGCTGGAGGTTTCAGAGCGTCATTTTAAAGTGTAGTAGGCTGCCATTTTATTCACGTCTTGCTAGCTTATTTTCATTTTGCTAGGATATTTATCAAGTGCTGGAAATTTCGGAGTGTTTATATAATAACGTACGGTTTTAAAATTATTCAATCTTGTGCTAGTACTTTAAGTCTCGAGTGTGTTTATGCTTCGAAACTTTTAACATATCGTCAGAGAGCTCCACGGCTTTGAAAATAACACTCGATGTAAAAACGTTCAATTGATATTTTGTTCTAGAATTCATTCGATTTGACAGAACCAGTGAGCCAAAATTATCGGGGTACATTGATTTTACTCTGGAGCTGTCAAGTTGTTACCGGGTTGAGTGACTGATATTGTTTATAAGGTTTTATTCCAGCCGTATAGCACTCCTCCCGACTTTGTTGTTAAAACTACACTCAAAACTGTTTTGTCCACCAACACCTCCTCTATGCATCCTTAAAGCCGAAATGTGTACAAAGTGGCCCACTTTATAGACGGTTGTGCAAACGAATGTATCAAACCTTTACAAGACCATAAAGATTTTGAAAATGTTCTAGTAAAAGATGTTATGACCACTTGAGAACCTTCATAAATCCTATTGGCTGCCATCAAAACCAGCATAGGGTCAAATGGCCACAGCTGTCAATCTTCACGGTGATATCGTGGCTGGTTTTTATTGTTCTGCTTTTTTTCGATTCTCTGCTCTTCTGATTCATTCAACAGGAAATAATATCGAAGAAAAAAAGTTCTGGCGGGAAATTTTATTTGATAGCAAAATATCCAAAACAAATTGAGTTTTTTGACAGCTAATCATGATCCTAATCATATGCGCATTTAATTTTATGGTGAATGTTGGCACGATAAGAGCCGAAAATAAATGCGCCTTGGAGATTAATGGAGTTTTCATGAACAAAAACCAAATTTAAATATATGTATTTAATAAATTAATCAGGAATTTCCTGAAAATTGATGGAATTCAACAAGGTTATCGAAAAGAATGCCAAAATCGGTCTCTGCTCTGCTGATCATTTGTATTACTTTTGGAATTAATTTTTCCACATCATTCATAAATTTCAATATGGCGATTGGAAGAAATCACAGTTTTTCCAAAAAGCCAGATTATCTTCGCAATGGCTACTTTAAATCTTTTTGGTCATTTGGTGACTTTCCTCAATGCGAATTTGCCGTTTAATACATTTACTTGAGGCAAAATGGTGTTAAAATGCTTTTTCAACTGACCACAATAAGATTATTCGAATGCTTCCTAAAACGGAATTTCTAAACAGTTTTTTTACGAGTTCATTAAGTCAAAATAAAACCTTCGATAGAAGGTTAAGAAATTTTAGAAGACAAGGTTTTAAGATCGTTGTTAATAACCTGTGAAGCTTCTTATAAACCTGACTTAAGTTTGAAACCTATCAAAACCTCTTACTGCCATAATAAAACAAAATTGATATCTAGTGACTTTCACAATATTTTAATAAAACATGATGAAGCTGGATGGATTTTGCAATGTTACATGGGTAAAGACGGTTGGGAAAACATGTTAATAAAACCTTCATAAGACCATAAGGTTTTGCAAATGTTCTAGTGAAAGACGTTATGACTACTTAATATCTCAGAAAAAAACCCAAAAATCACGAGGCTATTATAGCATGCATATACAGGGTGTTCGGTTCCTTGGTGCAAATATTTTAAGTGGCGATAGAAGATTATATTTGAAGAAAAAAAATGTTCTACGCATATGATCAAATCTCAAAAATCACTGAGTTATTAAACTTTTTCTGTTTTGGTCTATGCTTGCCAGAAATTGGCTCTAACTCTAAAACTATGCCATCAAACACAAAACTGTTACTTTCATCGGATAGTTTGGTAAATTTCCAATTTAATAGCGTCCTTTTTACTTTCAGTAAGTTGCATTTAGACACATTTCAGGGATAAACGAATCTAAAACTTTTGTTTTTCTACGGATTTTCCCTTATTATTTCAAAAATACGTAATAAAGTTTATTGTTTTGTCTAACCAAAAGATGCCTCTCAAACCGCTCTACAACTCTCTTTTGACACCAACTTTCTATCTTGTTTAGTTTTGTCGCAAATTTGTACTAAACACATCTGGTTGGGTTGTTAATCAACGGTTGCGTAAAACACGAATTCAACCCACCGTGCGTTGCTGTTGACGTCTGTTTGCAGCGCGAATAGCACACTTGATCGCCACGTGGAGTGACGGTATGAAAAAAGAAAAATCTAAACAGAAACTTACAGCTGGCAGAAAACAAACATGTATTCTCCAGAAGAGCTGGCGGATATTCATCTCTGTTACGGTTTTGCCAACTGTGTGGCAACGACAGCCCAACAAGAATATTGACGCAGATTTCCCAACCGTCGACTGCCAAACGCAAGTATGTAAAAATAATACAAGTATGTAAGATGTTTAGTTTGTAAACATTACGTTGAGACAGGAACCTTCACGTCTACACACCGTCGGTTCCGGAATGGAACGTTATTTTGGACTGCAACTCAAGCTCCGCCGGTCGCTGACGCCGGCTATGGAGGAGAGAATTTTAAGAACTGTGAGAAACGATCCCAAACCCAGTACAAGGCAAGTTGCAGCTCAGTTACCGGTCTCTCACTGGAGCGTATGGAACGTTTTAAACAAAGAGAATATGCATCCGTTTCATACGCTGCAAGTTCAGGAGCTTCTGGAAAGAGATAAACCACTCCGGCTTGAGTTCAGCAGGATTATGACAGCGAAAAGGGATGAGGATGCATTTTTCTCGAAAAGCATCCTTTGGACGGACGAGTGCACCTTTACCCGTGCAGGATACTTCAATACCCACAATGACCACACTGTGGGCAATTGAAAACGAAAGAGTGGTCAAAGAAACAAGAACACAGTACCGGTTTTCCGTTAATGTATGGGCCGGTATAATTGACCGACAGCTCATCGGGCCGTACATTATCGAAGGTTCGCTAAACAGTGTGAAGTATTTGGAATTTTTAGAGAACGAGCTTCCAATCTTGCTGGAGGATGTCCCACTTGCTGTGAGACGGCGCTTGGTGTTTCAACAGGACGGAGCCCCACCTCATTCCACAAATGCGGTAAGACATTTTCTGAACGCCAACTATCGGGAACCGTGGATTGGACGGAATGGGCCGATTCCCTGGCCCCAAGGAGTCCGGATTTGACTCCCATGGACTTCTTTTTTATGGGGGTGCATGAAGGAAGAGGTGTATTCGGCGACAATCAATACTTGCGAACAGCTAATTGACCGAATTTTTATTGCTGCCCGAAAGATACAGAGAAAATGAATAATATTAACCTTGTGGAAGAGACCGGAAGGAGGATCATGTACTGCATCCAAGAAAATGGAGGACACATTGAGCAACTATTGAAATAAATTTATGAAAGAAACGAAGATCAGTGTTTTAATTTGAATAATCATTGGAAAATACCTAATTAGTTCAATGAACAAGTTCAATGTACAATGGTATCGAGAAAAAAAGGACATTTTCAATTTTCATCATGCGTTCAATTGAACCGTCCGCAGCATTGTTTTTTTGTCACACTTTTCATACCGTCACTCCACGTGGCGATCAAGTGTGCTATGCGCGCTGCAAACAGACGTCAACAGCAACGCACGGTGGGTTGAATTCGTGTTTTACGCAACCGTTGATTAACGACCCAACCAGATGTGTTTAGTACAAATTTGCGACAAAACTAAACAAGATAGAAAGTTGGTGTCAAGAAGAGTTGTAGAGCGGTTTGAGAGGCATCTTTTGGTTAGACAAAACAATAAACTTTATTACGTATTTTTGAAATAATAAGGGAAAATCCGCAGAAAAACAAAAGTTTTAGATTCGTTTATCCCTGAAATGTGTCTAAATGCAACTTACAGAAAGTAAAAGGACGCTTTTAAGTTGGAAATTTACCAAACTATCCGATAAAGGTAACAATTTTTTGTTTGATGGCATGGTTTTAGAGTTAGAGCCAATTTCTGGCAAGCATAGACCAAAACAGAAAAAGTTTAATAACTTCGTGGTTTTTGAGATTTGATCATATGCGTAGAACATTTTTTTTCTTCAAATATGATCTTCTATCGCCTTAAAATATTTGCACTAAGGAACCGAACACCCTGTATAGTCCAGTGCATCATTGAAGTTGGATTGAAACTGAAAAGGGCCCCACTAATGCTTTATCATTTGTTATGCCATAAGACATTGCTAAAGTAGCATTATTGCATCACTATATTCTTAATGCTAATCTTACGCTTTATTACTTGACAACTGTTGAATTGATGCGATGCCGCATTAATGATTTTGATTTTTTTGTTGAATAAGTGCAATATTATAATGATTGTGGTTACTCGTGAAATTCTAAGTTGTTTACTGAAGAAATTTGGATTGGCATTGGCAAATATCAAAAACAAATAACGATTTCCTAAAGGGTTTGAGCTGTTTGGTGGAATACTGTAACTAGAAAATAGTAGAAAAGTTAGTATTTTCCATTTAATTCCAACTACCTTATGCTTATCTTCGACAGATACGCGTATTTCGTCTACAATGTGCAGACTTCTTCAGTGTCTCGTCGAGTTATTAGTACGAGACACTGAAGAAGTCTGCACATGTGCGAAATACGCGTATCTGTCGAAGATAAGCAAAGGTAGTTGGAATTAAATGGAAAATACTAATTTTTCTTCTAATTTCTAGTTAAATAACGATTGAATCCTAGAGCGTTTGAACTGTTTTGTGGAATACCTGTTACTAGAAAATAGTAGAAAAGTTAGTATTTTCCATTTAATTTAATACTAATTTTTCTTCTAATTTATAGTTAAACTACGATTTTTACGATACGTTCCAAATCATATGCTTGTTTAATTTTAAAGTGAATATTGGCACGATAAAAGTTGAAAATCAATTCTCCCCAGAAATCATGCGTAAACTCACAACAACAAAAACAAAATTAAAACAAACGTATTCGATAAATTCATCATAAATTTCCTGAAAATTGATGCAGTTCAAGTCTTAAGGTTATCTAAAAGAATGTTAAAATTGGTATCTGCAGTTTGCAGATTGCGTCAAATTGAAAATGTCTGTCTGTCTGTCTGTCTTAACCTTATAGACTCGGAAACTACTGAACCGATCGGCGTCAAAATTTGTATGGAGAGGATCGAGAAAGGTTCTTATGATAGTTTCCCTACAAATAAAACAAAAATTTCTGCATTATTCAAGAACTAATCAAGCAATTGGAACGAAATTGGGTAGGTAGAGGTTTTTAACGACAAGTAATGTGAGGTTAATTTAAGGTAACTCAAGACCCCTTCCCTTTCTGGAAGGAGAGGCTCTTACACAAATGAAACACAAATTGCTGCCTAACTCGAGAACTCATCAAGCAAATGGAAATAAATTTGGCGAGTGGTGGTTTTTGAAGGCAAGAAATATTTTTATGGTGGTTTGAGATCTTTCCACCATCTTTAGAGGGGACAGGGTCGTGCTTTCCATACAAATGAAACACAAATTTCTGCGTCGCTCAAGAACTTATCAACTAAATGGAATCAAATTTGGCATGTGTTGAGCGAGCTTTGAAGGAGAGAAATACTTTATGGTGGCTTGAGACTCCTTTGCCCCCTGTCCCTCTGAATAGCTCAAGAATTTGATTTTTGAAACGATCAATTTTGTTCTCAGCTATTCTAAAACTATCGAATTTCTATATTTTCAGCTAGAATCCAATGAATTTCAGATATATTTTGTACATGCAAGTCACTTCTTACAAGGTCAAGTAATTTAATTTGTATAAATAGCATTTTTGTCTTTTATTATATCATATTTTTTAAGTTAAAAATGTAAGACTTTGTAAAGAACGAGCAAATTATGTGTTTTTCATTTTTGGATCCATTTCATATTGAATCAGCTTATAAAAGCATATGAGTTCCATAGGAATAACAAGCAGTGAAAGATGCGTTTGGAAGTTTTATTCTTTGATTATATGATACAAAAATGAAAGTGGTGTGCTTTCATGGTAAGTTATCTAAATTTGAAACAGTTATTTTACTTGGAACATTAAAAACTTGCATTATCTTAGCACAGTAACAAGTACAAATAAAGACTAAAATAAATTTGATAATTGAGCTTCAGCTTCTTTACAGCCTTAGGTTATTAAAGCATGTTTTTTTTAATTAATCATTTATTTGTACAGGCTCAATCGAATCAACGTTACAGAGCCAAATTTTTATATTATTATTTATCATTTATCTCAAAACTTAAGTTAGGGGGATAGAACCGATTACTCGCGGCCGTCTCGAGGTTAATAGGAATTACAAATTACGGATGGGAAAGAGGATTGGTTTTTAAAGTATGGTTTACATAACATATTAAATTTAAATTCTTAATTATCTTAACACTTATAACTATACAATTTATGGTTTTCTTTTAACTTAAACATTTCTTGAAAAAGAAAAAAAACACACACACACATACACAGATAAAAAAAACTTAAACTAAACATTCAGGTTAAACTAACTACAATCTAAGGCTAATGTTAGTCAAAAACACATAAATGAGTTTCATGTACTCCAAATCACGTACAGCCAAAATATCTTGAATTGGCACATTGGGTTGTCTACCTCGAGCCCGAAGGGAATCATAAAGCCCCGATCTTACTCCAAGATGTTCAGCACAAGACCAAATAACGTGATCTGCGTCCTGATAGCCTTGTCCACATTCACAGAGATTGCTGTCGCTCAGCCCAACCCGGTATAAAGAATAATGATTGGACATGAGGCGAGACATGGCACGCATGAAGTCTCGACCCACACCCATCCCGCTAAACCAAGATTTCTTCGACACCTTTGGGATGATAGAATGTTGCCATCGCCCCAAATCTCCTTTACTCCATTTATACTGCCAGCTGACGAGTGACTGTTGACGAAAAATAGGAAAAAAATCGATGAAGGCGATTTGTCGATCACAAATATCACATTCCATAGCGCCCACCTTTGCAAGCGAGTCCGCTTTCTCATTGCCCGGAATTGAACAATGAGATGGGACCCATACAAAGGTGATGATAAAATAACGCGAAGATAAAGCACTTGGAATATCCTATATTTTCATGAGAAAAAAGCATGTTTATAAAGGGTGTATTCGATAAAAATGGCACACACATATATACTCATCAAAATTAAACTGATTATCGGATTTTCTTGAAATTTTCAGGGAATGAAGAACTACTAATGAGTTTTGATTTACAACATTTGTTTTATTCAATTTCGTCTCCCATCCCGAATGCCTGCACCTTCCTTTTCACTCCACCCATCAAATTTTGTACAACCGATTTTCCCAGTGTTTTTGTTGTTTTTACCCAAATTTTCTTCAATTCTAGCTCTGTTTTAATAGTTTTGGGGATGTTTGCGATGTTCCGTTTTCATAATTGCCCAGAATTTTTCAATTGGACGAAGTTCCGGTGAATTTGGTGGGTTCATATCCTTTGGCACAAAATTGACTCCGTTGGCTCGGTACCACTCCAATACGTTTCGAGCGTAGTGGCAGGATGTTAGATCAGGCCAAAACAGAGTTGATCCTTTGTGCTTCTTAATGAATGGCAAGAGACGCTTCTTAAGGCACTCTTCCGTGTAAATCGCACCGTTTATTGTTCCGGAAGTGATGAAGGAACACTTATTTCACCACATCCGCAAATCGCCTGCCAGATTAGAAACTTCTTTGCAAATTTCGATAGTTTCTTCTTTCAAACATCCTCCGGAACATCGAACTTCGACTTGGCAACGAAATATTCTTGCCCAGGAAGTTGACGGAAGTCGGCCTTGACGTATGTTTCGTCATCCATCACGATGCAACCGGATTTGGTGAGCAGCTTCGTGTAAAGTTTCCGGGCGCGGGTTTTCGCAGTGATGTTTTGTTTTTCATTCCGGTTTGGGGCTTTTTGCACTTTGTAAACATGTAACCCAGCACGCTTCATGGTTTTTTGCACAAAACCGACTGACACCTTAGACTTTTTAGCGACATCTCGAATTGACATGTTTGGACGGTTCTTGAATTGTTGTACGACTTTCCTGGCCATTTTACTGTCCATTGGACCACTTTTACGACCACTCCCTTCCTTCCTTCGGACACTCAGACGCTCCTTGAAGGTTCTTATTACACGAGACACAGTTGTATTTGCAATTCCAAGCCTTTTAGGAATCCACCGGTGGGACGCCCCTGGATTTTGATTGTGAGTGCACACAATTTTCTCACGGACAATTTCTTGTTTCGATGACATGACTGGAACTACTGAATGTATAACTATGAAACTTGGCAGATGTGAATAATACACTATGGATAAGATCTACTCAAATTTCTAGGTTTTTTACTCATACGATTCAAAAGTTACAGAAGATTATCTGTGTGCCATTTTTATCGAATACACCCTTTAGAAAAAAATTAGCAGCACTGAAATTGTCTGTTGGTGGTAGTTTGGAATTAATAAAGGTATTCCATATGCTTAATAACAAATTAAGTAGTATCATAAGTTCTAGCATAAGGGTAAGATGATTTCTAAATCAAGCTAAGCCTATCATATTAATTTTTCTGCTTTTTTCATGTGTATACGGAGGGACCATAAGAGCACCCGTTTGAAGCGAATTGGATAGGAAGAGTGGGACTGCCAATTTCCTGTTGTTCACACTTCGTGAGTAGAGGACGGGCTCTTCTCCCCATCTAGTGGGGCATTTTAAAAGGCGAGGGCTCGGTTTTGGTTTGGTTTCTGCGAACTTGTTTCTGAAAGGAGATTATCTATAGACCCCTGTAGCTTTGGGTAACGCGTAAGTGTATCTGCTTACGGGCCTACAATACGTTTTTAGCCCTTCATACAGGAACACGATGATAAATTTACCACAGTATTTGCTTGATCAAATCGTTTAATTAAAACAGTCAGAGTTAGAGCCAATTTCTGGCAAGCATAGACCAAAACAGAAAAAGTTTAATAACTTCGTGGTTTTTGAGATTTGATCATATGCGTAGAACATTTTTTTTCTTCAAATATGATCTTCTATCGCCCCTTAAAATATTTGCACTAAGGAACCGAACACCCTGTATAGTCCAGTGCATCATTGAAGTTGGATTGAAACTGAAAAGGGCCCCACTAAGATCGAACTAATGCCTTATCATTTATTATGCCATAAGACATTGCTAAAGTAGCATTATTGCATGCACTATATTCTTAATGCTAATCTTACGCTTTATTACTTGACAACTGTTGAATTGATGCGATGCCGCATTAATGATTTTGATTTTTTTGTTGAATAAGTGCAATATTATAATGATTGTGGTTACTCGTGAAATTCTAGTGTTACGAGAAATTTGGATTGGCAGCAAAATATCAAAAAACAAATTACGATTGAATCCTAGAGGGTTTGAATTGTTTAGTGGAACACCTGCAACTAGAAATTAGAAGAAAGGTTAGTATTTTCCATTTAATTCCAACTACCTTGCTTATCTTCGACAGATACGCGTATTTCGTCTACAATAATGCAGACTTCTTCAGTGTCTCGTCGAGTTATTAGTACGAGACACTGAAGAAGTCTACATTGTAGACGAAATACGCGTATCTGTCGAAGATAAGCAAGGTAGTTGGAATTAAATGGAAAATACTAATTTTTCTTCTAATTTCTAGTTGAAATAACGATTGAATCCTATGAGCGTTTGAACTGTTTTGTGGAATACCTGTTACTAGAAAATAGTAGAAAAGTTAGTATTTTCCATTTAATTTAATACTAATTTTTCTTCTAATTTATAGTTAAATTACGATTTTTACGATACGTTCCAAATCATATGCTTGTTTATTTTCAAAGTGAATATTGGCACGATAAAAGTTGAAAATCAATTCTCCCCAGAAATCATGCGTAAACTCACAACAACAAAAACAAAATTAAAACAAACGTATTCGATAAATTCATCATAAATTTCCTGAAAATTGATGCAGTTCAAGTCTTAAGGTTATCTAAAAGAAGTGTTAAAATTGGTATCTGCAGTTTGCAGATTGCGTCAAATTGAAAAATGTCTGTCTGTCTGTCTGTCTTAACCTTATAGACTCGAAAACTACTGGAACTGATCGGCGTCAAAATTTGTATGGAGAGGATCGAGAAAGGTTCTTATGATAGTTTCCCTACAAATAAAACAAAAATTTCTGCATTATTCAAGAACTAATCAAGCAATTGGAACAGAAATTGGTAGGTAGAGGTTTTTAACGACAAGTAATGTGAGGTTAATTTAAGGCAATCTCAAGACCCCTTCCCTTTCTGGAAGGAGAGGCTCTTACACAAATGAGACACAAATTGCTGCCTAACTCGAGAACTCATCAAGCAAATGGAAATAAATTTGGCGAGTGGTGGTTTTTGAAGGCAAGAAATATTTTTATGGTGGTTTGAGATCTTTCCACCATCTTTAGGGGGGGACAGGGTCAGTGCTTTCATACAAATGAAACACAAATTTCTGCGTCGCTCAAGAACTTATCAACTAAATGGAATCAAATTTGGCATGTGTTGAGCGAGCTTTGAAGGAGAGAAATACTTTATGGTGGTTTGCGACCCCTTCGCCCCCTGTCCCTCTGCATAGCTCAAGACTTTGATTTATGAAATGATCAATTCTGTTTCCAGCTTTTCCAAAACTAAAAGAATGCTGAAAAATATCTATTTTCTATATTTTCAGCTAGAATCCAGTGAATTTCACATATATTTTGTACATACAAAAATTATGTTTTCGTATTGACTAACTTTAATCACTTCTTACAAGGTCAAGTAATTTAATTTGTATAAATAGCATTTTTGTTTTTTGTTATATCTTATTTTTTAAGTTAAAAATATACGACTTTATAAAGAACGAACAAATTATATGTTTTTCATTTTTGGATCCATTTCATATTGAATCAGCTTATAAAAGCATATGAGTTCCATAGGAATAACAAGCAGTGAAAGATGCGTTTGGAAGTTTTATTCTTTGATTATATGGTACAAAAATTAGAGTTGTGTGCTTTCATGGTAAGTTATGTGAATTTGAAACAGTTATTGTACTTGGAACAGTAAAAATTTGCAATATCTTTGCACAGTAACTAGTACAAATAAACACTAAAATAAATTTGATAATTGAGCTTCAGCTTCTTTACAGCCTTAGGTTATTAAAGCATGTTTTTTTTAATTAATCATTTATTTGTACAGGCTCAATCGAATCAACGTTACAGAGCCAAATTTTTATATTATTATTTATCATTTATCTCAAAACTTAAGTTAGGGGGATAGAACCGATTACTCGCGGCCGTCTCGAGGTTAATAGGAATTACAAATTACGGATGGGAAAGAGGATTGGTTTTTAAAGTATGGTTTACATAACATATTAAATTTAAATTCTTAATTATCTTAACACTTATAACTATACAATTTATGGTTTTCTTTTAACTTAAACATTTCTTGAAAAAGAAAAAAAACACACACACACATACACAGATAAAAAAAACTTAAACTAAACATTCAGGTTAAACTAACTACAATCTAAGGCTAATGTTAGTCAAAAACACATAAATGAGTTTCATGTACTCCAAATCACGTACAGCCAAAATATCTTGAATTGGCACATTGGGTTGTCTACCTCGAGCCCGAAGGGAATCATAAAGCCCCGATCTTACTCCAAGATGTTCAGCACAAGACCAAATAACGTGATCTGCGTCCTGATAGCCTTGTCCACATTCACAGAGATTGCTGTCGCTCAGCCCAACCCAGTATAAAGAATAATGATTGGACATGAGGCGAGACATGGCACGCATGAAGTCCGACCCACCCATCCCGCTAAACCAAGATTCCGACGACACCTTTGGGATGATGAATGTTGCCATCGCCCCAAATCTCCTTTACTCCATTTATACTGCCAGCTGACGAGTGACTGTTGACGAAAAATAGAGAAAAAGTCGATGAAGGCGAGTTGTCATCATAAATATCACATTCCATAGCGCCCACCTTTGCAAGCGGTCCGCTTTCTCTACATTGCCCGGAATTGAACAATGAGATGGGACCCATACAAAGGTGATGATAAAATAACGCGAAGATAAAGCACTTGGAATATCCTATATTTTCATCTGAGAAAAAGCATGTTTATAAAGGGTGTATTCGATAAAAATGGCACACACATATATACTCATCAAAATTAAACTGATTATCGGATTTTCTTGAAATTTTCAGGAATGAAGAACTACTAATGAGTTTTGATTTACAACATTTGTTTTATTCAATTTCGTCTCCCATCCCGAATGCCCGCACCTTCCTTTTCACTCCACCCATCAAATTTTGTACACCCGATTTTCCCAGTGTTTTTGTTGTTTTTACCCAAATTTTCTTCAATTCTAGCTCTGTTTTAATAGTTTTGGGATGTTTGCGAAGTTCCGTTTTCATAATTGCCCAGAATTTTTCAATTGGACGAAGTTCCGGTGAATTTGGTGGGTTCATATCCTTTGGCACAAAATTGACTCCGTTGGCTCGGTACCACTCCAATACGTTTCGAGCGTAGTGGCAGGATGCTAGATCAGGCCAAAACAGAGTTGATCCTTTGTGCTTCTTAATGAATGGCAAGAGACGCTTCTTAAGGCACTCTTCCGTGTAAATCGCACCGTTTATTGTTCCGGAAGTGATGAAGGGAGCACTTATTTCACCACATCCGCAAATCGCCTGCCAGATTAGAAACTTCTTTGCAAATTTCGATAGTTTCTTCTTTCGAACATCCTCCGGAACATCGAACTTCGACTTGGCAACGAAATATTCTTGCCCAGGAAGTTGACGGAAGTCGGCCTTGACGTATGTTTCGTCATCCATCACGATGCAACCGGATTTGGTGAGCAGCTTCGTGTAAAGTTTCCGGGCGCGGGTTTTCGCAGTGATGTTTTGTTTTTCATTCCGGTTTGGGGCTTTTTGCACTTTGTAAACATGTAACCCAGCACGCTTCATGGTTTTCTGCACAAAACAGACTGACACCTTAGACTTTTTAGCGACATCTCGAATTGACATGTTTGGACGGTTCTTGAATTGTTGTACGACTTTCCTGGCCATTTTACTGTCCATTGGACCACTTTTACGACCACTCCCTTCCTTCCTTTGGACACTCAGACGCTCCTTGAAGGTTCTTATTACACGAGACACAGTTGTATTTGCAATTCCAAGCCTTTTAGCAATCCACCGGTGGGACGCCCCTGGATTTTGATTGTGAGTGCACAAAATTTTCTCACGGACAATTTCTTGTTTCGACGACATGACTGGAACTACTGAATGTATAACTATGAAACTTGGCAGATGTGAATAATACACTATGGATAAGATCTACTCAAATTTCTAGGTTTTTTACTCATACGATTCAAAAGTTACAGAAGATTTTCTGTGTGCCATTTTTATCGAATACACCCTTTAGAAAAAAATTAGCAGCACTGAAATTGTCTGTTGGTGGTAGTTGGAATTAATAAAGGTATTCCATATGCTTAATAACAAATTAAGTAGTATCATAAGTTCTAGCATAAGGGTAAGATGATTTCTAAATCAAGCTAAGCCTATCATATTAATTTCTCTGCTTTTTTCATGTGTATACGGAGGGACCATAAGAGCACCCGCTTTGAAGCGAATTGGATAGGAAGAGTGGGACTGCCAATTTCCTGTTGTTCACACTTCGTGAGTAGAGGACGGGCTCTTCTCCCCATCTAGTGGGGCATTTTAAAAGGCGAGGGCTCGGTTTTGGTTTGGTTTCTGCGAACTTGTTTCTGAAAGGAGATTATCTATAGACCCCTGTAGCTTTGGGTAACGCGTAAGTGTATCTGCTTACGGGCCTACAATACGTGTTTAGCCCTTCATACAGGAACACGATGATACATTTACCACAGTATTTGCTTGATCAAATCGTTTAATTAAAACAGTCCAGTTGCCTTGCTACATTAGATGGTACTTCACATCACATCACGTCATATTACAGTCGTGAAATTTCCTGCATTTTGTATCTTAACATTTTTTATAAATCATCATTTATGGTAAACATTTTCACTGTTCCTATTACAACTATATAACTGGGATTAGGGGAGTAGCCTAAGGTAGTCGAGGTAGTAGTTTGTGGAGACTGGATGAAACCTGTGGAAAACCATGAAATCCCTTACAACATGTGAAACGTCACGTGTAGATTGGGAAGTCAAAGGTCCCAATGTTCGTCATGGCTCAATAAAATTCTTCACAGATGGCTCAAAAATTGGAACAAAAACGGGAACAGGAATCTTCGGCCTTGGGGTAGAAATCTCAGTGGCGATGGGAAACTATCCAACGGTTTTCCAAGCGGAGATCTTTGCTATAATAAAATGTGTTAACGTTTGTCTGAAGAGAAAGTATAGATATGCAAATATTTGTATTTTTACAGACAGCCAAGCGGCACTCAAAGCGTTAAGTAATTATAAATGTACATCCAAACTTGTCTGGGAATGCATTCTTTCATTGCGAAAGGTGTGCCAAGAGAACTCGGTAAATTTATTCTGGGTTCCGGGACACTGTGGAATTGAAGGCAATGAAAGGGCAGACGAGCATGCTAAACAAGGTTCAAATGCACAGTTTATTGGCCCAGAACCATTCTGCGGTATATCATACTGTGCCATAAAAATGGAATTAAAATCTTGGGAAGAGCAAAGGGTGATGACCAATTGGTTAGTCACCACAAAGTGTGTTCAAGCGAAAAGGTTTATAATTCCAAATGTTACAATAAGTAAAAAGCTTCTAGAGCTCATTATTTGTACCTATACTTGCCTGATTTGTGACCTATACTGGCCTAGTAACTTGCGCTCCCTAGGCTGTCACTTGACAAATGGTGATCTAGCTTTGAGATGCAATTAGAATAGTAAACAGGGTATTCTACAAAAGTTCAACCCAGTGGACGCAGTGGTTCTACGCCCAAAAAAAAAAAAGGTAGTCGAAGGATTTCTTGACTGGACAAGGGTTCGTGGAGCCCCCAGTCGCTTGTCACGTGGAGACACGCGGTTCTCTGGCCGTAGTCTTCCGAAAGTCCCCATTTGACTGGCCCTGCTACAACAAGCCGTCACGTTGGCTATTCTATCGGGGTAACTTGCTGAAAACAGTCCTGCCGACAAAAGTAATCCTTGCACTGAAGGTTGGTTTCTTATCACATTACATCCAATCACATCGCCTGATGAGAACCCCTAGCAAAGGAAAATAACAAGCTGATATCATATAAGTAACAAATTCTGTTATCCCAGTTATCGTTTTGATTTCCGCTGTTATCGCATAACAAATTTAGTTATCACCATTGGCGAATTTTGTCATCATATGGTATCATTTTGAAAACATTGTTTAAATAATGAAAGTTATAAATTGAATTGTAAAACTATAAATATTTCGAGCATATTTCAACAAGAAATTTTGCTCTTAATCAAAATATTTTTTTCTGTTATTAGCATAAGATTTTGTTTACAAATTGATAACATTATTTGAAACTGTTTCAATAAATTTGCTTACAATACAGGATTTGCTATCAAGTTGTTTGCAGTGACAACAAAATAAGTTATTATGATGATATTCAACGATCATTTTTGTGTTATTCATTCTGTTATTTTGACTGCTTATTCAGCCTCAATGAAAACATATTCAGTGATCAAATACTGATAACCTGGTATTAGAACTTGTTATCAATTTGGTATAATCCTTTGCTCGGGACACTTGTCCACCAGGTTGCATAGATCTTTCGATAGATTTTTTTGAATCTTTTTCATGTTCAGGAGACCAAGGTTATGCAACTCATTGATCAGTTGTTGGTTGCCAAAACGCTCTTCCAAGAACTTCGAAGCTTGTCCGTAATTATTGTTTTGTATCGTCTAAAAGTGTTCAATAATAATATGTCAAATGTTTAATAAGAAACAAACTTAACTGTTCGCCTTCATAATTATTATGGATTTTCATTTTTTGATCTGTTAATTTATTTTAAATAGTATCTTCTTTGTGAAGTCAACATAAGTATGAGCCTAAAGACCATAAACAGATAAACATGACTGTATTATATTTCTTTCAAACAAATTGAAAGCTTGTACTGTGCTAGGGTTTCTTTGGACAAGTAGTAATTCGTCTGATTGATTGTCAGAAACTTTGTGAAAATACAGTTTCAGCTTGTAGTTTTGAACGCATGTTGCAAATTAGTCAAATTAACTTCAGTGTGACTTAATTAAGTTACAATGAAGTTGCTGAAACCAATAATTACAGTTTTGTGCTGCTTGGGCATTGGCGGAACTGGGCAATTCGTCTGGAGGAGGGGGCCTCGGAGGGCCTGCTTGAAGATTTTTTCGTGTGTGTGCAATATTGCACGACGATGAAACGTAATTGTTCAGGACATGTTTTTTTATTGAAGAGTCAGAACACGCTTCAGTAGAATATTTAGATCTATTCGGCGCCTCGGTGAGTTGAGATGCAGCTTAGAGAATCGAATATGGTGAATATATACCTCGCCAGTATTCCATGACACGATGCAGATGGAGAATGTAGTCACCTTGATTCCGATTCTCTTGAGGTGATACTCAACTCCCATCCGAGGCGGAGAATAGACTTTTTAAGCGTTCACAAAGGCAATGAAAACGGACCGTGAATTAGTTTCACGCGTTTTCCTTGATTTTTACCCAAAAACGTGAACTACGTTCCCGATTGCGTGATTCAGTTCACGTTGCTGTTTTTGCTTGTTCTCGAATTCATAGCTGCCAGTTTCACGGATCCGGCCACGGATTTTTTCCGATGTGAGATCTATATAGAGTCAAGTTTGAACTAAAAATCTTAACACTACAAATAACAACATTGAGTCAATGCACGGCTGGAATATCTCCAAAATTGTGTCGGCTGATACTAATTTACAACACCGAAAATTTAAAGGTATATTAAGCTTAATTTCAAAAGAGAGTTCAAACAGTTCGAAGGAGAATTCCGAGGATAATTTTATCAAAAAACCGACTGAGAACTTCACGCTTGGTTGAAAAGAAAAATCCATGGGTAATTTAAGGTTAAACTTAAGGGTGGAGTGACTTTGATGGTATTTAACACATCGAGAATTCCACATGGAAATTTTCTAATTTATTTGAAGATATGGAAAAGAATATAAACAACTTTGATATAGTAAATTAACAAATGCATCACCGTTTCGAACTGTATTGAATTTACAAATATTGTGCTTTGATCACCAAAATGGCATCGAATTAGGCATGTTATAAGGTTTGGCAAAATTTTAAATAATTTAAAATTGAAAAAGTTCTTCAAGAATGAATTGTTTGGAAAATTTATTCATTCTTATAAAATTGCACATTTTGTAAGGTAATAAATGT
>JASCZW010012824.1:0-27333 GCA_034211315.2 Aedes japonicus
CTGTTTGTTTCTAAGGTTAAGGTTCTCAACGAACATGCTAAACCTTTAAAAAACGAACTGTTTTAGAGCATCTCCAGGAGGGTTGTAGTTCTAGATTCATTTTATATGTCAGTTATAAATTTTTCTCTTTAATTCATGATAAATATATTTTGATTTGTCACGAAATATGAAAAGGCATTGAAAATGACTGACGAATTAATCACCAGTGAATTTGAAGAAACGACGGATTTGGATTTAACTTTTCAGCTGGTTGAGGGTGAGTATATGAAAATTTACTGTTAAGGTGTAACTCAACTAATTCATCTAAACAGAAAGAACGAATCCTCCATAGTTATTGTCTATTTCGAGATTTTCTTTCCGTCGCATAAAAAAACTGCGAAAAGGCCAAGAAGCGGCAAGGCTCATTACCAGGTCGGCGTAATATTCCACGGAACTTTGAGCTGGGGCACCAGATGATCATCGACCACTATTTCTCACCGACATCTATTTATCCCGATCATTTGTTCGAACGAAGATTCCGGATGCCAATGGCCATAATTTTGCGCGTGCTAGAAGGAATGACTGCACGTAATGATTTCTTCCGTTTAAAATGAAATGCTACTTAAAAACCGGGATTAAGCGGTATGCAGAAATGCGCTGCAGCAATACGCCAACTAGCTTACAGAACTGCTTTAGGCGCCACTGATGATAATATTGAAATCGGAGATTCGACTGCTAACGAAGCACTTAAAGACTTTTGCAACACAATTGTAGAAATATGAGGAGAATATTACATGCGATTACCAAACCAGCGTGACAACCCAAGTAACATTTTTGGTTTTATGAGAATTCTGTATGCCATGATTTAGACTTGAAGAATGCTTTAAAACCTCGATAAAACTAGCTATGTTGTTTGGGAAGCTTCGACTGGCACAGGAGAATGCAGATCGAAGCTTCCCAGGAATGATAGGAAGCATTGACTGCATGCGCTGGGAGTGGACAAACTGCCTGGTAGCTCTCAAAGGTAGGTATTGTGTAATGTTTTCTGCATTCGTATGTTTTATTCCGGATGAGGATCCTCTTAAAAATAAGTAATGAATATGGTTTGCAACACATCAAATTTCAAGCTTTTTCAAAACAAGCGCAATGGACGACATTTTGAGGATGTTTGGTTTCCAGTGTACTCCAGAAACCTGGTCTCCTGGCGAAGTGGCCACATTCAGATGGATTCCGAAAGCTAGCTTGCGACATGGTATGTCAAGATTCAAGATTTTACAAAACAAGTTCAACGGAGGACGTTTTGAAGATTTTTGGCTGGATTGAACATTTTCCGGGGTATTCCGAAAACATTGTTCTGACGGAGAAGTAGCCACTATTTTAAGGGTTCCGCAACCTAGTTTGCTTTTTATAAATCTTAAAGACAAGACTTTGCAAAATATGTTCAATGAAGGACATTTTGAGGATTTTTGGTCACATTGGACATATTACAGGGTAATCAGGAATCGGAGCGAGTGTTTTTCAATCGATAAGCTGTTTTGGGATTGTAGCAATTCTCTCCGGCACTGGTCAACACATAAATTTCTGGATCCAAATGAGAATATGGCTCGAGGCTTTGCTATTTGTTCTTTACTGAAATGTTAGCGATAAAATTCCATGACAACCTTTCTGTAAAATTTTCAAGACGTCTATGAAATTTCAAAACGTCCGGTGAACTTCCGTTTCATTCGTGTCATTTCCGAAAAGGCCAAAAAATCCGTATACTTTCCGATAAATCCGAAGAATTTCTGAACAGAGCTTCTGAGAAGTCCACAGAACTTTTGATTAGCCCGTAGAAGTGCCCAGAAGTCCGTTGAACTTACAATAATTTCGGAGCATTTCCGAGAAGTGCATAGAATTTCTGAGAAATTCATAATACTTCCAATATGGAGAAATTCTCGAAAAAATTTGAAAAACAAAGAAATAGGTAAACGGTGATAAAAACTAAGAAATAAGGAAATGCTGGTTAGTGAGCTGAAAAAATCGAACTTGAAGTGGTTGGGAACAAACATTTCTTCATCAGCAATTTCAGGCCAGTATCAAGGCAAAGAAGGGAAACCAACGTTGGTGCTAGAGGCAGTTGCGAGCTACAACTGTCACATATGGCATTGTTATTTCGGAATTTCAGGAAGCTGTAATGATATTAATATTGTCGACAACTCACTGTTATTGAATAAAATAATAAATGTAAGTATTCCTAAGAACTTGGGCTTTAATTTCCCCAGCTCCAAGCCATAACACAAGACCAATGCAGATGGATTTGTAACTTGTCTCCTGATTAGAATCACGTTTTAGAATTTTTTTGTATATTTACACAGAGAAACATGTTGGATCTTACACATGAGTTGAACGGAAAGAAGCGTGAGAGATCTTCTTGGAGACTGAATTTACGCAGACTGGAGATGTTTTGTCAAAACAATTTCACATCCGTCTAATGCTAAGGAACAATATTTTGCAACAAGCCAGGAATCTATTAGGAAAGATGTGGAGCCAACCGTGTAATGACTAACATATGGCACTAAACAGCCTTCCGATTATGGGATATTTCAACTATTATATCAGTTATGCATACATGCATCATTTTGCACAATATGCGATTGAATAACTGAATAATTGAATAATTGAAAGTAGTTGCGCTATAAATATTTTTCATAACCTTTTTTCGTTTTGAAATTATTGATTAAATCTTATTGATTTTTCACTTATTTTAGAAGGATTAGGATAGACGGGTATGAAGATGTAATGTTAACCTAGCTCCTTCATTCGGCTTATGTATCAAATATGCAATAAACTTAACTGACGTTTTTGATCATATCACAGATAGAACGGTTAGTCATTCTATTATTCGTATTCTGGTTAAATCATTGTTATTTTATCTATGTATACTGTTAGTTAAATTATCATTATTGATTGTTAAGTGATTATCAAATCATAACAAATTTATAGCTCTCCACTTCCACGTAATTTTGGATTTTCTTCATTTTTCAAATACCACGATTTCCCTGGTTATGCTGAACAGATTATCTCCACGGTCTTCTAATGACCAAAATTTAGCTAAATTGAACCGATTAATCGGGTAATGCAGTCTAGATGTACAGATAGACGACACACGATTTTAACTAACAGTATACATAGATAAAATAACAATGATTTAACAAGAAAACGATTAATCGAAAAACTAACCGTTGTATCTGTGATGTGATCAAAAACGTCAGTTGAGTTTATTGCATATTTGATACATAAGACCAAAAAAGTCAAAACTTTATATGGATTATTCCAAACGAAAGTAAATGTGTCATGTAGTTTGTCACCTTGCGGTTCACCTTGGAAACGCTAAGCAAACTACGAACTTCTGGGGGCGCACCACATGGCGCAAAGGGGTCGATGTCATTAAGACCCCAATTACGGAAACTGGCTGCTATTCGGAATCTTTTCACGGCACCACGACATCGGGCGGGCACCAATGTCGTCTCCCTGAGTGCTGTCGGGTAACACTTACAGGAAATGGCGAGGATTCAGCGGCGTAAGCTGTCTCCGTCCCCGAAAGCCCTGGCAGGCATTTAGTACGTTCCACTCTCCACCAACCGGCTGTTCCAAACGGTGGGCTCCGATACCCTTACCTGACTTGCGCCAATCCGGCTCTGAACGCGGTGTTCCCATGAAGGCCCGTATTAACCATCCCATGGCCTCACTGCTCGCCTTCAACCTTCCATAGATAACTATGGGATCACTACGGCGACTACTTCACGTAGGTATGGATAGCGGCAGAAGGGGATCCCAACGGCATGGAGTCGCAGGCTCCACATGATACAGAACAGCAAAAGGAGGTGAACCCGTTCGCCAAAAGAGTCAGTCAGTCAGATCCCCCATATCAGGAAGGCACCTTCCGGCGGCGCATCTAACACATGCGGAAGCGTGACAGCCTCGGAAGCAGGAGCCTTCGGGAGAACCAGAGAGGCCATATGCTCCACACTTAGAAATCATGACGTAAGCGAAAAACGCGTAGACGAACAACGCGTAGACGGAAACACGTATCATGAGCGAAACCTAGGAAATATGCGGCGATCAACTCGTAGCACTAATTACATGCCTAGGAATGTCAAACCGAGGGATGGGAGATCGCCAGTGTATTGATGGACAGAGTCGATCGTCGACTTCCGAAGAACGGATAGAACGGAGTGTCGAGTGGCGTTAATCGGCACCAAGACCGCGCTAAAGAGGGAGATAAAGGCCAGAAGACGAGCCTGCTTCGATGGATTATATTTAAGGGCCAATGCAAACTCTGGGGTGATTCTTATCGGGTGGTAATTGCCAAAATCAAAGGTGCAGCAACTTCAACCGAGGAGCCACCATAGCTACTGAAGTTGCTCATTCGGGGACTCTTTCCATACCATGACCCGAGTTCTTGGCCTTCTACAATTCCAGACCATAACGCTGACATGGCGGTAGAAGGACAATCGGCAAAGCCAAACATTCATAATTATGTGATGCTTACAGGGAATTCCAATGAGCTGTCTTTCTTCGTTAAACTATGATCCGCTGCTTTTTTTAGAAATTGTGTATGCCAGTGGCTGAGAAAGACAGTGTAGAGTTCGTGTGGATGAATATTATTGTTTTTAAAATCTCAGATGTCAAATTAAAGGGCGATGAACAAATCAACTCATTATGCTTCTATGACTACGCGTTTTTGAAACTCAGTGGAGTTAAAAATTACACATCTTGTTATACATCAAAAGAAACAGAGATTGTTTCTTCATTTGATACTCAAAATCATCCCCACCTAGATAAAGTGGGATATTGATACTGATAACAAAACAGGCGATAATGAACATCCATTGACGAATAAACATAACCAAACAACGAAACGCAGCGGTTGCTTTGATGAATAGAATACTGTCATTACAAAATTCAAATTCACGAAGATAGTTGGTCTGTCCATTGAGGTTGTCTTCATTTTCTGCTCATTCAAATGCAAATGAATTGATTTTAACCGGCACTGGTGTATGAGTCCTTTGTTAGTGTCTTTGTTTGCTCTAGTGACTTCTGCGATGTGCTTTTTGAAACTAATTTTAGAAGAACGTTTGGTTTGTCCTATGTTAATTTCTTCGCAATGTTAACAAGTTATTTCGTAGACCCAGAATTTTTCCAGATCGTCAACGGGATCGTAAGCAGATACTTAGAGAGTTTGAAGTTGATTATTTTTACTAGTGAAAACTGTTTTAAAACCAAAATTTCAATTTTTAAGTTTCGAAACCAAATTTCAAATTTCAAATCCAAAATTTCAATTTCAATTTCATACCAAAATTTCAATTACGAGTTCTTTAATTATGATGTTTGGACTTAGTGGTAATATCTGTATTCTGTATATCATGTGATTAAAATATTCAAACTTATGTTTATGTGGGTAATTGAGAGTGTTTGGCATTGTACGTAGTATAAAGTCTGTATCCACATTAATCCGGACATCTTCAAATCATTGTAACTTTTGAGATATTGCACGTAGGAATTTCACTGTGGTATAGCTGAGAGTCTATGATGAAAAAGACTATGATTGATGTTTACATTTCATGTTTAGTATTCAAGATGGCGACGAAAGAAAAACAAGTGCGCGAGCGAATTTTGTACGGGCTTTCGGCAAATCCTGACTTGTCAATACGGGACCTAGCAAAAACATTGGATTTGCCAAATTCCACTGTTCACGATGTGCTCAAATCATTTTCGGAACGTTTGACGGTGGAGAGGAAACCGAGAAGTGACAAAAACATTGGACGCGCTGATCCTGTCGTGGACCCAAAGGTGAAAAGGATATTAACGAAAAAACCCAATTGTCTCCAACCGAACGGTGGCTCGTAAAATAGGGATGTCGCCTGGTTTTGTCCAAAAATCAAAACAACGTTTGGGATTTAAGTCGAATATAGTAAACAAAAAGTTCCAAATCGCAACGACAAACAGAACTTGGCAGCAAAATCACGGGCTCAACGTTTGTACTGGGAATATTTGACGAAGTCTTCATGCGTTGTTATGGACGATGTAACTTATGTAATGGAGGATTTCAAGCAACTTCCAGGGCTGGCTTTTTGCTCTGCTATGGCCGGAAATGCTACAGCTGAGCATTTCAGAACGAAGAAGGCATCGAAATTTCCCAAGAAATATCTTGTGTGGCAAGCAATTTGCACGTGTGGCAAAAAGAGTAAATCTTTCGTCACTACAGGCACAATCAACAAGGAGATCTATCAGAAAGAGTGTCTGCAGAAGCGATTGTTACCCTTCATCAAAAGGCACAAAGAAAAACCTTTGTTCTGGCCTAATTTTGCATCATGCCACTATGCTAAAACTGTGATGGAGTGGTACCAAGCAAATCAAGTGAACATTGTACCAAAAACCTCAAACCCGCCAAATTACCCAGAGCTACGACCAATCGGGAGATATTGGGCTCTGATGAAGCGAATTCTTTCTGAAAATAAATAAGGAATCAAAGACATCAAACACTTCCAGCAAATTTGGATAAAGACGGCTTCTACAATTTTTGAAGAGTCTGTACAAACCCTAATAGACGGAGTTAAGCGCAAAGTTCGAAAATTTTATGCAAATATAAAATAACTATGTTTTGTCTTCACGAGTTGTTAAAACACATCCCATGAATCTTAAATAAACAACTACGACGGAAATATAATGCGAAATTTATGTTTTATTCATGTTTTGAGGTGTCCGGATTATTGCGGATACAGACCTTATTTGGTGGTTTCCTGTGATTTTTAAATGGGAGTTAAGATTTGTTTTTACAAGAAAGTCCAGGAATGGTTGCTTTTTATCTTTCAAATTTCATCAGTAAATTCGCTGTTTTTGTGAGTGTTATTTAATGTTTCTGAAGTAATAGGTAAGACATTTTACTTCAAATTGCAAAATATGTCATCAACTTATCTCAACCAACTGGTTGGTAGTTGATTTGTATCTTGTTACTGTTTTTCCAAATTTTTCAAGAAAATTTTACTTCAATTAGGAAGTTGTAGTTGCATAATTGTTAATAAGATTATTTTCAATAATCTGAATAAGATTTTTTCAATAAGAAAAATATATTATCTTCAATATTCCATTCAAATTTTACTTGTTTGATATATTTTAGAAATTTAAACATAAAGGACCACCCTAATGGAAAATATGTGACCATATTAATATATTATATAATATGCCAACAGTTGCCAATGATGATATCGGATATGTTTCAATACTATTTCCACGAAAATCTCAGCAATTTAATTCAAATCCTTCAAGCCAAATTCAATTTCCCAACTTCAAAAATGGCAAAAAAAATCCCAGAAAATCAATCTTCATCAAAAAAAAAAAAAAAAATTCTAGATAGCTTAACAAAGTCCGATTGAACTCAAATTTTGCATGGCGGCTATTTTCAAGAAGGAAAAACTTTTGAGCACTACTCGTTTTTGAAAGTAGATGGTTAAATTTTTTCCATACATTGACACGCTACTACTTATTTTAATTGACGATTCACCGATGGACCTGCGTTTTGCATGAACTTGGTGAACTTTGTCCCTTTTTGCCCTTCTTACATCAATAGAAGGGTATTAAGATCGCTTGAAAACTCGACTTTTATCAGAGGCCCACAGGGCCAAGTGTCATATACCATTCGACTCAGCTCGACGAACTGAGCACATGTCTGTGTGTATGCATGTGTGTGTATGTGTGTGTATGTGAGTGTATGTGTGTATGTGTGTGTATGTGTGTGTGTATGTGGGGGTGTGCGTTACAAATAATGTCACATCGCTTTCTCAGCCATTTGTGAACCGATTTCAGTTCTGTTGACGGCAAATGGAAACTTCAACATTCTCATAGAACGTATTGATTTTTTTTTCATTCGGACATTTCGTTACGAAGATATGAACGAAACAGTACTTGATGGCTTATTATAATAGTAATCAAACAGTTTAGTCTCCGATTACATACTGAGCTATTTGTGTACCGATTTTAGTTTTGTTGGTGCCAAAACAAAGCTATGAAATTTCCAAATAACTGGTCAAAATTTCATTATGATTGGATAATCCTTCATGGAGATATGACCAAAACAATACCTGAGAGCACATAATTGTGAGATGAGAATATACTCGTTGCAGTGCAAAACTAAACAAGACCAATCACACCAATCGATGCCGCTTGCATTCTATTGTGTCGCATCTGGTGCGTTGTATAGCACATACAGCGGACTAGCCACACTATGCGACTCTATAGAATTAGAGCAGCATCGATAGGCTCGAGTGGTTTGGTTTTTAACTGCAACGAGTATATTCGAAAATTACACAAAGTCTCCATTTACTATTTTCAACGAACATGTACTTATTAAGCATCTTGAATCCATATCGATAATCAAAATTGATGCTTAGGATTGTCTAATAATTCATTTTATGGACTGATTATATGAAATTTCTAATATTTATGTAATTTCCCTTTTTATATAACTAACGTAAACAGGTCGTTAAAGACTATTAATGGTAATACTTTAATCACATCGCTGAACAATACGTTCAGGATTGACAAATAGTTCATTTTATAAACTGAATATATGGCATATTGAATATTTCTGAATCTTCTTGGAATTTCTGATGAAAATATGTATCCAGTACAATATTGCCCAAATTTGAGTTTGTAATTCTGGTGAAGTGTAAGAAGGGTTCAGTCTCACCATCGGTGGATTAATGCGGGTTTTTAATGCCAGCCTTACTTCGAAAATGTCCATCTACCGTCAATGGCCCCCTATTTATTCAGCACCAAGATGGAGGTCATTCATCCCCCGCCGTTTGATCCTTGCACAAAGTACTAAAACCTGCCATTGACGTTCCAGTCCCCAATAGCTACTGACGAACCCAGCAGTGACTCTGAATCGCCGCTAATAGCCTATACCTATTTTAACAAATAACCCATGTTTTATGACCCGGGCTGTAAACCGGAGCTCAATATGCAATCAATAAACTTCACGGCTCGATCCAGCCGGCGAACGTCACTCGTAAAAGCTCATAAATCGCGCTCCGAACCGGGAACAGGCATTCAAGCGTCGTCGTCGTCGTCGTCAAATGAACTACCATTGTCAAAGTACAAATTTAATAAGCGCACTCGCACTCAATGGGTATGCAGCGGCCGCCGATGATGACTTTGAGCTGCAACTTCAGCTACCGGTTGTCGCTTTTATAGTTATTACTATTGGCACAAAGCTGCCCTAATCCTGGCCATAATGAGGATAATAGCCATCCACCGGGACACATTTTTGCACCGCGTCCGATGCGAAGACGTAGACTTTGTGTCATGTTTGATGAAATAAATCTCGTTTTAATTGTCCCACACCGCCCAAGGCACGAGAACGGGACCGGGGGGAAGATTAAGCAACATTGCATTGCAGCATCTATCGGGAAACGGCGACTTTGTATGTTTGCTCATCAGCGATAATAGCCGAAGCGTACCATTAGTGAACGTCATAGCACACAGATCAAATCACATCATCACCTTGGAAACACCCTTCCCCCATTCTCGAGTGCAGCGTAGCCAGCATATGTGTGTAGAACGGGACAGGACGGGACGGGAATAACAAGATTGCAGTCTTAGATTGCAGAATGCCTGAGCCGCTGCGCTTAATACCATCAAAGTACAACACCAGAACCATAAACTTCGGTCGAAATGGCCTCCAATGGAATCCAGTAGCGAATGAAATGAAATCCAATACCGATTTGCCAGTGCCCAGCTCGGGGACGGTTCCGGTGAAAGACGATGTTAATTGGTGGTTGCAAGGATTCCTTCAATCAAATGTGATACCTATTTACTCTGATGGCAGGCCGGGAATTCAAATGCCCAGCACCGATGAAAGGAATCAATCAAATTACGGAGCCGAGATTTACGACCAGCTTGGTTGATTGTGCCGTTTAGCATACCAACTTGTAGCATGTGGGACGTCGTCGTCGTCGTCGGGGTGGTTGGTTTCGAATGGGCGAAGGGATCCGCATGGAAACCACATTCGCAACCCGGAGATCAATTTCTTTAAAAGGAGCTCGATGGGTTTTATCTGCGATTGACCCCTTTTCCGGTTGTTTAACAGGATAGACCGGGCTGACATGCGTTTTTGAACTCTGGACTATAAGTGGTTGGTTTTGAGGTTGTCTTTGAAGGAAATTTCACATATTTGGTTAGGGAAAAAAATTATGTAGTGCAGTGCTAGGATCAGTTGGATTCATTTGGTGGTTACTCTTTTGAGAATCTGAATCTTTTAATATGATGTGGGATGAACCACTACATCGACAGTGAACTCATTTCCGTCAATCATTCCCTTGACTCCATCATTGTTAAACCAAAAGACTTTGTTTTAAACACATTTTAAAATGTCGCTAAGATTCAAATACAGCTGAGTGCACACAAATTCATAAGTTTGCTTTGTTCAAATAAAAATCAATTTGGTCATATTCACGTGAGTTTTAATGTTAACTTCTCATTTTTGAAGAATGCTTGGAATTTTCACTCGATACCTCCTATTAGATTCTGCACAGATTCTTCGTAACTTTTCGTTGTGCCGCAGACCAAATTTTCTTGAAACAGTCAGCAGTCAACAGAGTTTGCTTCTCTTCCATCTGTCTTAACATGCTGCTTAATCATTGCCCAATATCTTTCGATAGAACGCAGTTCAGGGCAGTTTGGGGGATTTTGAATTTTTTCGCCAAAACGGACTTTTCACTTCTTGGGCATCTCCAACGAAGCAGAAGTGTAGTGAGCAGATGCCACATCTGGCCAAAACAATGAAATCCTTATGCTTTCGGTAAATGGGTAGAAGTCGTTTTTTGATGCCCGTTGTGAAACACGAAGAACTATTCAAGCCACATGAGCAAATGGCTTGCCAAACCTAAACCATTCTCCCAGTTTTTTTTTTCATTTCGAGTGTATCGCACATCATCAGGCACAGCTGCCCTTTGCTCAGCGTTGAACAGTTACGCCCTTGAAACTGTACTGGTATCCACCGGTTCGGCTTTAAGAGGAGAACGTCATACAAGTTCCGTGGTCATTTTTTCGAAGAAGCTTTTTGTGAATCCGTCCTTTTGGGTGCTTGTTGCTTCTTGTAGGTTCTGATATTGTTACGTTTTTTTTCCGACGGTATTGTGCACTGTGTTGACAACTTCACGAACGGAACACGGTTTTTGCGATTTCAAAAGGCGTTTTGCTGCCGGCTTCTTCTGCTCCGATACCCCACTTTTGAGTCTTGTTCTCTTGTACTCTTGTTCTTGGTTTCCAAGGTCGGCAAATTCAAGGGGATGGTCGGCAATCAATCTGGTGTGTATCAACTGTTAGGACACATTTTTTACTTTCCAGATAAAAAAAAAGAATTGCAGGGAAAAACAGAATTCAGGTAACTTTATGCAATCTGTTTATAAGAAAAGCCGGACTTGGCAACGGAGTTTTTCAATTTAATCTTTATTCTAAAAAGGTGCATCGATCTACAGATTGTCGCCAACGCAAAGAAAGCATCCTGACCATCGCGGAATCAGGTTACTATCTGTACACCCTAGTAAACTCATTCCAAGCAGCGTCGCGTTACTACAAAGTATCATCGAAGGTTCTGAACGCATCCCGAAAGCTAATGAGCAGATGTTCGACTTACTTCAGAAGCTTATCTTGAATTCAACTTGTTCGAAAGCATGTCGAAACGTCGTTCGCGAGTCCATGCATTAAGTGCAATTGACGTCGGGAAGTACCCTGGAGCGCGTACAGGCACGGCCGTCGTCCAAAAAGTAGTTACTGGAGTTACTGGATGAAAACTTCGACATGCGGCAGCTGATAAGTGAAAAGTTAGCATGTTCGATCAGCGTAAACTAACCAATCGCTTCCAGCAACGCCTGTTCGAGCTGATCGGACTGATGGCCAAGGATTTCCCGGAATGCGTGTGCGATGCGGTTCTGGACACCGTGATGAGTGTTGCCGAAGATCGACTGCTGGAAGAGAACTACCTTCAACTCGTGATAATGTTATGGTTGTAAAGAAGTCATTTTTTCAAGTCAAGTCAGTAATAAAACGAGAACAGCTAGAACGAGAACGGCAGATAAACGAACAGCAGATCTACTCTTCCAGTAAGACGAGTAAGACGACAGAAGTCTCAGGAGTGATAGATCAAACCGATCAGTAGCGAAACGGCCAGAAGATTGGGTCGTCAACCAGGTGCAATCAACCAGTCATATTGGTCAGGGCGTTGTTAAACAGATGACCACGCCAATCGAAACTTCAGAAAATGTGGTTGAAACTTCAGCGAAGCAACGTTCTTCCACTCCCATCCCATGCGAGGCTTTAGGACGTTTTCCTGTCGAAAGCGAGCGTGTTGAACTCGATGACATCAACATTACGACCGGTAGCATCACGATTGTACATGAACTCGAGGAAGCAGCTGGAAGAGACTTTATCTAGCTGTTGAACCTTCCATCATTTCGTAATATCTTGAATGAGCCAAGCTTGCGAGGAGAGCAATGTTACTATATGACCAGTGGCAAAGCGATACGGTTAACCGTCGGAACTTGAATTATGTCATCAGCAGGCCATCGAAATGCAAAGGACTGACACTCGTCGACCAGATAAAGCGTTTGCATCTTCAGAAGGATGTAGATGTGGACCAACTCCGCAGGAAAAAAATGGATACGAGAAATCAGTTTCAGCAAATTATTAACAGACAAGCCGCCATGGAAGTATAACGACAGCAGGATTTGAAGGTATGTGATGAAGAGCTGAGTCGTATATGACCTACGTAGCAACAGCTTAAGCAGCAGCTTCAATCTAGCAATTAGACTCACACTTACACATCAACATCAACCGAATCAACCCGAACAACATGAGGAATTCTCAGAGTTAAATGTCAATTCCCATCCGGTGAGTTGTGCACCACTCATTCTATGTCCATTTAGAATCTGGAATAATAAAATAATCTGTGTCTCGGTAACGGATTGACGTACAAATAAGTTAAATACTTCAAAACAAAGGCAATTCACTGTACTTTAAGGAAACAATATCAATAAAAATCATGTCGCTTCGTTTCAAATGAGCAATCAAATTTTCTTCTTTATTCCTCCCATCAAACACTGCACACCTCCGGAGTCAACTTCCTTGGTACTTCGTCAAAACCTGCTGGTATAATTTCCAAGCTCGAAATTTGGTGACGAAACTTTGCTTCAACGTTCTGTTTGGTTGCTTGCTGGATCGATCAGAACGATATCCTGCTCGCAAACGAATTCTTCGAACGGTACTGCGAGCTGCAGCGTATTTTTGTGCGATTTGCTCCGACGGTTCTCAACACCTTCTGGTTCAGCTTGCGGTCATATGTTCCACAACGACGCTTACTTTTAGGCACTCGATCCACGCTCTTTTGCTCCCTGAAACGCTTGAGCACTTCTTACATGGTTGTTTTGGCGATTTTTAACGTTTTTGCGATTTTTATTGTGGATTATCAACGTGGGTATGCAGAAATGTTTCTCTCCTCTCGACTTCCATCTGGAATAACTTTTGACTCACTGCACGAAACACCGTGTTCATTCATACCACAGAAAGTGGGCGCTTAGGATAATAAACCGCTGTAAAAGAATTCTTGTAGCGGTCACTTTCCGTGCCGCTGCAACACAATAAGTGATTCCGGATTCTAACTAGACAGAACATTAAGCGTACTAAACCCTCAACCAATACACCATATGCCTAACAACCACCCCTCAATTATCTCGACTCCAATCGGTGGTCGTCCAGCATATTTGGTCCCAAACATCCCACCGTTAATATCACCACCCATACCTTCCTGGACCACCATGTAGCGATATGCAACCTGAAGTTATTCTTCCGACAAATCTTCAGTTGGCGGAATCATTGCAGGGGATTCCATTCACTGGCCGCTATTAGCAGCTATCGACACTCCTCGGATGCTTGTGGATACACCAACTCCAAGAATCTTCTTCGGCTTCAATGCTCCTTGAAGGGAGTCGCCAAAGATGCAGTGAGCAGCTTTCTGCTGCATCCATCCACGGTTCCGCAGGTGATGTCATTATTGCAGACTTGGTGCGGGCGCCAAGAGCAAATCGTACATACTATGGTTACGAAGATTAGAGCTGATCCTCCTTCAAAGGCAAACAACACTGACTGGTGAGTTTCGGCTTGGCAGTGCAGAATTTTTGTGGACATCTGAAGGTGGTTGGGCTAAATTGGCATCTATCTTGTGGAGCTTGTGGATAAGTGGCGTTAAATTCAACTGGGTGATGTATCAAAAATAGTTTCCAGTCTTAGACGTCAACATCTTCATTGGGTTTATGGTTCGTGTGATATCCGCAACCAGCAGCGCTACGCTTTCATGTATACAGCAGAAGGATCCAATTGATGACCGTAATAAACAGAAGGAGAAAGCCTACGTGCATGCGAAAACGACGATGGAGCAAGATGAATCAACATCAGTGACCAAAAATGGTGATAGATATGAGGAAAGGAAGGAGTGGTTTTCGAGCGCAAGCAGTAGGAAGACAGAAGAAGCCTAGAAATGGCCTACGTGTAATGACCGAAATCAACAAGTTGATGAGTGCTCAAAATTCAAGGGGCTCACTCTTGGTAATCGGGTATTGTGAAGGAGCACAAATTTTGTAGATGATGTCTGAAACCACACCTTCCTTGGCCATGCAAGCGGCTGCCAGAAGTTACATCATCATCTGCTGCACTTCGACCCATCCATGAATTCAAGCAAAACCGAATCAACGACATATGGGTCATTCCATATCAAGTGACCGGAGAAATGCATCGACCCTCTTCGATTCGAACCAAAATTGGCTGATATACTTGTTCTAGGTTATTAATCAAAGATCCAAAGTTTTAGACCAATCGGTGCACCCCTCGGCCCATGGGCTGCCCCCAATATTTTTGAGATTTTTGAAAAGTCAATATATTGTTTATTGAATATCGCAATTAATAAAAGAGCTACAAACAATGTTAAATACTTTTCTGAAAGGAGTTTAAATATCAAATAAATATTTTTTATATTTTTTACAGTGTTGCCAACATTGTTATTTTTGTGGCTGAAATATTAAATTGTGTTTTTCTCAAAATGCCCCCACTTTTTTCAATTTTTATGGCTCCAATGTGTTTGGCGAACTTTTTTACATAAGAAACACGAGACAAAACAATTTGCTCCGTCATGGAGATATTGATTTTTAAACATTTCATGTCTTAAAAATTTGTTTATTCTACCACCCTTATATAATCTGTTATATTTCATCGAGGCGGATCTAACAAAAAAGCACCGCTTAAATTAAAAAAAAAATAGCAGTTTTACATGGTCTACTAATTTCGGTGGCCTACTAGAAAAATTTCGGTGCTCTGAGAGGTTAGTGCAAACCATGAAAAAGTGCATCAAAGAGAAATGAATTATCTGTTTCTCTAACCCCAAGAAAGACCATCGTGTTTCATAAGACATAGTGCAGAAAGTAAAAACGTTTTACCGTGAGGCCAGGGATGTCATTATGCTAGATTTATCTGGCACTGCCAGACTTTTTATAGGCAAAAAGATAAAAAGAGAAATCCTGCATAATGCCAGACTTTTTGAAATTAGAACAGATTAAAAAAAAGCGTCAGTCAATCCTACTCCAGTAAAGCGTTAAATGAACTGCGTGACTGCAGTCCTCGTCCACTGAAAACGATTCGTAGCAATTTTGTACGAATGGGTAGTCCGTCAAATATTTGGCATTCGTCAAATAGTGTAATTCGACGCTTGACTGTTACTAAAGAATGCGAGTATACGAGTCAAAAACTGACTCATTTTGGGACAACATTTGTAAAGGTCGTATCAACATTTGTAAAACCTCTTTGACCCTTTGCTAGTTGCTAGCTCAAATTTTTACATTTCCGTGTATTGCCAGATTTTGCCAGATTTTTTATTTGTGACATGCCAGATATTTTCCAAAATCTAATGGTAACCCTGCGTGAGGCAGACGTGAGTAAAGAACTGGCTGGTAAGAAGGATTGTAAAAGTGTTCGGGAGGGAACATCTCGTATCCTCAAGCAGAAGCGATTAGTGCTGGCGAACCTTAGCGAAACACTCTGCGCCCACCAGAGTGAAGAAGCCGAATTTGTTAGGAAGCATGACTATATTGCAGCGAAACAGGGAGAGTTCTACCAGTTCAATCGGGACAACTTGACCGACGGAGAAGTTCTGGTTGTGGCCGACTTTTTGGAAAACTTTTCATTTGTTTTTCAGGTATTACATGAACATTTCCTCCTCCTCTTTCCAACTACTGTAAAGATAGATGTGACTAAGGATAGTGACAATCATGCTTTAAAACATTTGCAAACTTGAAATAATGTTCACTCCCAGCAGTAGATCTAAAGAAGTCTGATTAAGATTTTCAAAAACAAAGTGATTGACATTAATATCAAATCTACAAAGAGTATTTTATTAACACTAACACTAACGCAAACTTTTCATTTGCTTTTCGGGATAGTGTACAAGGGGTCCACTACAAAAATTCATAAGCAACCGTTCACCCATTTGCTGCCTGTTTCTCGCAGCAAGGAAATGTTTTTCCATTGAATTGTGTTATCATTTCGGATGCTTTGGATCACAACACAGCAACCTTTTACGCTTTGCAGAAGAAATTCACAGAATTCCTTAAATCTCAGCTGACTAAGCTGACAAAAATTTATTAGTTCTCTGACGGTGCGGGTTCACAGTACAAAAACAGGTTTAACATCTTGAATTTACTGTACCATCGAGAACACTTTGGCGTTCCAGCTGAATGGCACTTTTTTGCAACGGCATACGGTAAAGGTCCAAGCAATGGATTAGGTGGAACTCTAAAGCGATTGTCGACGAGAGCTAGTCTTCAAGGAACTACCATACAAACTCCAAATGATGATGATTGGGCACGCTGTAATTGCAACTTGAATGTGAAGTTTGTGGCATCACGGCAGTGCAAGAAGCAAAAAAAACATTTGGCAGTCAGATTTGCTAATGCTCGATGCCACTGTTTTTATGAAGAGTATTTCGAGCTCAGAAAACGGGTACCATTTTTGATCTGATTTGATTGAGCCAAAGAAGCACAGTTTAAAAAATAGGAAATCTGTAAACCTGTTCTTGAGTTAAATCGTGACATACCGTTCCATGTCATTTTTATTTTTTAGAAAGATAGATAGATAGCTTGATGATTCGATTGACAAAAAAATGAATCCTAGCATGAATATCTGTTTTGAAAAAATAATCACAAATAAAACGTAAGATGGCAACACTGAAGATTTTTCTTGAATTGGAATCTGGCAATAAATAATTGCTAGCACAATCACCTATTGTGATTGTTATTGAGACCCATTTTCAGAAAACACTTTGAATATGTTAACACTATTTTTGAATTTTTAATGCATTGAATATAAAACATGAAATGTTTAAAAATCAATATCTCCATGACGGAGCAAATTGTTTTGTCTCGATAAGTGTTTCTTATGTAAAAAAGTCTGCTGAACACGCATTTGAGAAGCATCAACCACAAAAATAACAATGTTGGCAACACTGTAAAATATATAAAAAATATTTATTTGATAGCAAATTTAATTTCCTTCAAGAAAAGTTTTTAACATTGTTTGTAGCTCTTTTGTGCGTTGGAATGTTCAATAAACAATATGTTGAATATCTCAATGAACAAAAAACACAAACAATGTCAAATACTTTTCTTGGTAAATTTGCCACAACTAAATATTTTCGTATTTTGACAGTATAACATTATTATGCTCGTGGTTGAAAGTATTAAATTGCGTTTTCTCAAGATGCCGCTCGATGTTACCAACCGATGTGTTTCACATGCGATAGAGCACTTATCGAGACAAACAGCCAAGTAAACAGTATTGATTTTTAGGCGATTTCATGCAGTAAATTGGAGTTCAAAAGTAGTGAATCACAGTCAAAGTGTTTATCTGAAGATGAGTCTAATAACAATCACAATGGAGCCGATTGTCTTCAACGTTGCCTGATTCAATTCCTTCAGTGTTACCATCTTACATTTTATTTGTGATTATTTTCAAGGCAGACAATATTCATGCTAGGAGATAATTTTTGTCGGTCAATCATCAGCTCATCTGTCTATCTTTCTAAAGACAAAGGGAAATGACGTAGAGCTGTGTATGTCATGATTTAACTCAGAACAGGTTACAGATGACCGCAATCTGTTGGCCTAAAGACTGGCTCAATCAAATCAGGAGTAAAATGAGAGTACCCATTCTGGCTGCAGTACTCTTCATGAAACTGTGGCATCGAGACGTAGGCAAATCTGACTGCCAAATGTAGCTTTATCCTGCCGTGATGTACGCGAAGCCTGCATTCAAGTTGCGGTACAGCGTGTAGTCATCGGAGTTTGTAATGTGGATTCCTGTGAAGACTAGCTCTCGTCGATCATATGGAAACTAGAGCTCACTAGCCCCTGTGGCCATTTACCGTGTGCGCGTTGCAAAGAGACGCAGCGTTCTGAACGCCAAGTTGTTCGTCGATGCTCTAACACAGTTAAATTCATTCACTCTATGCTGTGACACCACCTCACCGTCAGAGAAGTAGTACATTTTTGTCATGAAGCAGCATGAGACTGAACAGGGGTTCTATGAATTTCTGCTGAAAGCGTGAAGATCTGGCAGTATGTATGATCCAAGGCATCAGAAATGATGACGCAGTTCAATGGAACAATATTTCCTTTGCTGCGCAATGAATAGGCGAACATGAGAAATCAGTGAAGACGATTCTTGAAAGTGACATGATAGACCCCTGTACACCTTAATCGCCGACAAATGCAAGTTCATGCGTTAGTGATTGGCGATAATGTCATTAACAACAGCCAGATTTGATATTAATGTCAATCCTTTGTTTTGAAGATCTTAATCAGACACTCTTGAATCTACCTCGGGAGTGAACATTATTTCAAGTTTTACCGTGTTTTGAAACCATATCATAAATCTATCTCTACATTAGCTAGAGGAAGTGTTCGTAATGTACCTGAAGATAATTAATTTTCAGAAAGTCGTGCATTCAGACTTCTCCGTCAGTTGTCCCGATTGGAGCTTTGGTGGGAGTAACAAACGTGCAGTCTGCTCCACAACAGATTCGGCTTCTTCGATCTGGAATGTTTCATAGGTCGCCGGCATAATCATGTCATCTGAGGGATCTCGGATCTCCCTCCCGGGCTGCTCAATCCTTCTTACCAGCCAGTTCTTTACTGCGTCTGCACCTCGGATAGACTCCATTGGAGCCACGGAGAATATCTGGCATGTCACAAAATGAAATCTAGTATAAAATCTGTGCAACTGCACTGATGTAAAATTTGGCTAGCAACCCAACGATTAGTCAGGAAGGTTTCTGGAAATGTTGATGCGGCCTTCGGAAATGTTTGTCTCCAAGATGAGTCAGTTTTTTGACGCATGCTACTCGCATCTCAACAATGTAACAGTCAAGCGTACATGGAACCACGCTGAATTGGCAAATGTGACGGACTACCCACTCGTACAAAGTTGCTTCGCAATTCGTTTTCGAGTGGACGGGTGCAGTCACCGAGTTCATTTAACCCCAGTGGAGCGGAGTGAACTGACGTTCTTCGATCTGTTCTAATTTCAAAGTCTGGCATTATCTGGGATTTCTCACGCTATAAAAATCTGGCGTAAATCACAGCATGTGACATCCTGGCCTCACAGTAATGCCTTTTCTGCCTATCTTATGAAACACGTGTCTTTACTGGGGTAGGAGCAGATAATTCATTTGCTGATGCACTTTTTCTTAGTTTGCCTTGGCCTCTTCAGTATAATTTTCTGAAGATAGTAGACCCATCAACAAAACTGCCTTTTTTTGAACCCAAGCGGTCTTTTGTTAGATCCTCAACAATTATAACAAGTGGTAAACTCAAACAAATTTTAAGACATGAAGTATTTAATCAACTCTCTCCATGACAGGCAAATTGTTTATCTCGTGTTTCTTTATGTAAGTTCATCAAACATTGGAGAATATAAAATTGAAAAAGTAAAGTGAAACACAATTTAACACAAGCCACCAAAATAACAATGTGGCAACACTGTAAAATATAAAGTATTGATATTTAAACTCCTTTCAGAAAGTATTTAGCTGTTTAATGAAAATAATTGCGATATTCAATAAACAACAATATTGACTTTCAAGAAATCTCAAGTATTGGGGCAGCCATGAGCCGAAATAACTTACAGAACTATCGGCCATTTGGTTCGATCGAGAGAGAAGTCGATGCATTTCTCTTTGATATGGAATGACCCGCTGTCGTTGTTCGGTTTTTACTTGAATTCATGGATGGAGTCGAGTACTGGCAGATGTGCCAACTCTGTACCGTAATGCAAAGGAAGATGTGGTTTCGAATAATCTACAGGAATTTATTAATGGCTCCTCTGTGCCCGATTACCAGATATGAATTTTGGTATAAATCAACTGATTGATTTCGATAGGCTCTGCTGGCAGCTCAGCTCGCTCGCTCGCTCGTAATCTATCGCCATTTTGTCATGATGTTGATTCATCTGCTGTAAATCGTCGTTTTCTGAATGCACGTAGGCACTACTCCCTTCTGTTGTGCAGTCATCAGTGGATCCTTCTATGAAGCGTAGCGCTATTTGAACGAATATAAGCCCAATGAGATGTTGACGTCTAAGACTGGAGCCTATTTTGATACATCGCAGTTAATTTAACGCCGCTTATCCACAGGCTCACCCAAGATAGATGCCAATTTAACAGCCGCAACTCGGATATCCTGAAAATTCTGCGCTGGCCAGCTCCGCCAGTCAGTGATATTTGCCTTTGAAGGGTATCTTCATGACCATAGTACGGTACAGCTTCTTGGCCGCCCTCCTGAAGTCTGCAATACGCGGAACCGTGGATGGTTTGTGAGAAACAGCACCACTTTCATCTGGCGACTCCCGCTCAGGGCATTGAAACCGAAGATTCTTGGAATTGATGTATCCACAATAAATCCGAAGATATCGATGGCACAATAGCAGCCGATAAGAATCCCCCTACTGGCCGCCGGCTGAAGATTTGTCGAAGATAACTCAATATCATGCATGTGTCCAGGAAGGTAATGGATGTGATGAGCAGTGGATGTTTGGGACCAAGTAACGGATCTTCTGTTGGAATCCACGAATGGTGGTGGTGTGGGCAAGTGTGTTGAGTTTATTACAGCAATGTTCTGTCTGGCCGTCAAATCACTATTAATGCAAGCGGCAGGAAAGTGACTGCTGGAGATAGCTTTGTATTTTATTATCCTAAGCGCCAACTGTGGTATGAATGAGCACGATTGTTTCGTACGATAGTCAAAGTTATTCCAGATGAAGGAAGAAGTACTTCTGATAATCCCGCAATAAAATCATAAAACGACCAAAAAATCATCTATTTTCATGTAAGAAGTGCTCAGAGCGTTTCAGGAGCAAACGTGGATCGAGTGCTAAGTAAGCGTCGTTGTGGGACATATGACCGCAAGCTGAAAACCCAGAAGTGTTGAAACAGAATCATCTCATCGCTGCCGTTCGAAGAGCTGAATATCGTTCTGATCGATCCAGTATGACCAAACCTGAAGGCGATGAGCAAGTTTCGTCGCCATTTCGAGCGCAGAACCCATGCCAGCGAACGAAGTGCCAGGAAGTTGACTCCAGATGTCTCAGTGTTTGATGGGAGAATAAGAGAGAATTTTATTGCTCGACAAGTATGATTTATGTGTGTGACACCATGAAATGCAGTGAATTGCAGTATTTAACTTGTTGTACGTCAATCCGTGCAGACACAGTGTACGTATTCAATGGACATGGGAAAGTGAGTGCACAACTCACCGAATGAGTCGACATTTAGCCTCTGAGAATTCTAAACAGTGACTAGGAGTTGATTCGTTGATATTTGATGTGAGATGTGATAATTTAACTAGATTGAAACCGTAGGTCGCTATACGCTTCCTTTTTCTTCATCACATACCTTCAGATCACTGCTCTCATTATACTTCCATGGCAGCAATGTTAATAATTTGCTGAAACTGATCTCTCGTATCCCATTTTTTCACGGAGACTGGTCACATCACCCTCTGAAGTGCAAGCCTGCAGTGCTCTCTGCAGCTCATTCAGATGTACAGTGATGGAAGTTCAACGGCAGATCAAATCTCTTCAACCGCTCACCTCAGTTCATGCTGCAATCATGACCTCCCTGTCATGTTGTCATTCAACACGCTCGCTTTCGACAGGAAACAAAACATTTCAATCTCTGAGAGTTTCATTGGCGTGGATTAAATGTTTAACAACGCCTGACCGGTGATACGCGTATTGACAATCTTCTGGCCCATTTCATACTGATCGGTGATCTATCACTCCTGAATAAGATGTACTCGTCTTGCTGGAAAGTGAAACATTCGTTTATCTGCCGTTCTCATTCTGAAACGATCTCGTTTTATTGACTGACTGAAAAATGACTTCTTTACAACCCATAACGGATTCTCTTCCACGGCAGTCGATCTTCGGCCTAACATCGCCGCGATTGTCCAAGTGCATCGCGCACATTCAGGTATCCTTGGCCATCAGTCCGATCTCGAACAGGCATTGCCTGTGCCAGTTCGCTGATCCCTTCTTTCCTTATCAGCTTGCCGCGTAATCAGTTTTCATCAACCTCCAGTAACTAAGACGGCCGTGTAATACTCAAGTACTTCCCGACGTCAGTACGCCAATGCATGGATCCTTGTGACATTTCGTATGCCGAGTCAAGATAGCTCTGAGTAAGTCGAACATCTGCTCAGTGACCTTCGATGATACTGTAATAACGCGACGCTGCTTGGAATGAGTTACTAGGGTAGATGTAATGATTCCACATGGTCAGGATGCTTTCTTTGCGTTAATACAAATTGAAAACTCCGTTACCAATCAGCTTTTCTTATAGGCAGATTGCATAAAGTGCCTGAATTCTGTTTTTCCCTGCAGTCTTTTTATCTGGAAAGTAAATGCAGTTGATACACGCCAGATTATGGAATAATCCCTTTAATTTGACGCTAGGCGACAGGTACAGAAGACAGGAACTCAAAGTGGTATCAGGCAGCCGACGCAGGCATATTTGAAATCGCGAAACCCGTTATCAGCACGGTGCACAACCTCGGGCGCGTAACGGATATCAGGGCAACGAAACCGCCCCAGAGACGGATTCTGCTTCTTCGAAAGTGATCTTGAGATACTTGTATGACGTTCTCCTCTTAAGCCGGGCCACGTGGATACCAATGCAGTTTCAGAGACGCTGATTTGGCTGATGAGGCGGCTGTGCTACGATGATGTGCGATATCAAATGAAAAAACCGTCAGTTGAGATTTGTAAACCATTTGTCATGTGGCGAATATTTCGTGTTTCACAACGAGCGACTTCTACCCGACTGTATAAGTCCTTCATTATTTTGGCCAGATGTGGCATCTGCTCACTACACTTCTGCCCCCGTTGATGCCCAGAAAGGAAAGTCCCGTTTAACTTTAAAATCCCAAACTGCCACGAACCGTTCTATCGAAGATATTGGAATGTGATTCAAACGGCATGTGCGACAGATGAAGGAAGCAAACTCTGTTGACTGCTGACATTTGACGAGACATCAAAAAAAACGAAATTTTGAAGAATCTGTCTGAATTAATAGAGTATCAGTGAAATTCAAGCATTCTTCAAAGATGAAGTTAACATTAAAACTCGCATGTGATGATTTTATTTGAACAAACAAACTTATAATTTGTATCAATATATTTGAATCTTAGCGACATTTTTAAAATTATATTTCAAAACAAATCTTTAGTTTAACAATGATGGAGTCAAATTGACGGGAAATGTTCACTGTCGGTAGTGGATTTCATCCATCATGATAAAGATTCGAAGAAGATGGCCATGATAGTCAATGATATTCCTAGCTGCATACATTTTTCCTGGCCAAGTATGTGGCTCGTACAGAACGGCCTCGAATAACCCTTATGATCGGGATTCAAGAGCATGTCCTTGATGCCTATCTGTTAGGCAAGCCGGAAGAAGTCAATCTGGGCATTGTCCTAGCGTTGCGAATGTGGTTTCCATGCGGATCCCTTCGTATTCAGCCGCTATTTGTCTTTACAATTGTGTCTTCGACGGCAATCAACTGAAGCTATCGTAAATCTCGACCATGGTGATTGATTCGGTGCTGGTACAGACCGGATATTGCCATCGGAAACAAATAGGTATCGCATTTGATTAATCCTTGCGGCAATTAGCATCGATACTCACCGGAACAAATCCCGGCTAACTGGCAAATCGGCCGACAGATTTCATTTCATTCATCACTCGTTCCCGTGGAGAAGTCGACTTCAAAGTTATGGTGCAGTGTTGTACTTTGATAGTGATAGCTGGCGGCAAACTGCGATCTGGAGCTGCAATCTTCCCGTCCGTCATCACGTTCTACACGCTGTAACGGCTACGCTATACTCGAATGATGTGATTTATCTGTGATAACATGACGTTCACTAATGGTACGCTTCGTATTATCGCTGATGAACAGAGCATACAAGTCGCCGTTTCCCTGTAGATACGCAATGCAATGTTGTAACAGGCGGTAATGAACAATTAAGGCAGTTTATTTCATCAAACGCTGACACCAAAGTCTGCGTCTTCGCCATCGAGACGCGAAGATGATACGTGGATGTATTAGCTCTCATTATGGCCGGGATGGGGCGGCTGTGCCAATAGTAATGGCAAGCGACGGCCAGTAGCTGGTGCAGCTCAAAGTCATCGGCCTCCTTGACAGTGCGAGTATCAGTATGCCATTTGACGACATTTTGTACCTTGTATTCCCAGTTCAATATGACTATGAAGCTTTGTGACGTTCGCCGTAGATGTATCGAGATTTATTCAGTTTATCCGATAAAGGCATGGGTATTTGTTAGGAATAGGTATGGAAGCTATTAGCAGCGATTCAACTGCTGGAATTCGTCAGCTATGAGATGAACGTCAATGGCAGGTTTTTAATTGCTGTGCGAGATCAACGGCAGATCGATGTTCTCCATCTTAATTATTTGGTAAATGAGGGCAGATGAACATTAAAACCCGCATTAACTCCGCCGATGGTAATGAAGACACAACACTTCTGGGGAAATTACAAACTCAAATTTAGACGTAATGTACTGAATCCCATATTTTCATCAGGAAATTCAAGAAGGTCAAGAAATGTCAGTATGCCATATGTCAGTTTATAAAGTGATACATCAATCTGAACGTACAATTCAGCGATGTATTAAGTATTACCATTAATAATCTTTAACGACCTGTTACATTGAATTATATAAAAGTATAAATATTAAAATTTCATATAATCAGTCAAAATAATTATTAGACAATCCTAAGCATCAATTTTGTGCTCGTATGAATTCAAAATTAACAATAAGTACATGTTCGTTGAAAGTAAATGGGAACATTAGCAATTTTCGAATATACTCGTTGCGGTTAAAGGCCAGAGCCACTCAGTACAACTCAGTAACGCTCTGAATTCTATAGAGTCGCATAGTGGCTAGTCCGCTGTATGTACTCTGCCGGAATGCGACACAATAAGGCTTTTGGCTCTTCATCGATGATGACAGTCTTATTTGAATTTTGCACGCTGCAACAGTATATTCTCATCTACAATTATGTGTATATAATTATTGTTTGTCATATCTCAATTATCAATCATAATGAAATTTTGATGATCTGATATAACTATTTTTAGTACCTTCGTCAGTACACAAATAATAATATAATCAGAGATAAACATAATAAGCCATCAATACTGTTTCGTTCATATGCTGTGTAAATGTCAAATGAAGAAAATGTACGTTCTATGAGATGTTGAGATTTCCAGGTAACAGAATCGGGCCAAAGAAACGAAAGTGATGTGACATTATTTGTAACGCACACTACATACACACGCATACACGCATGCGCATGCGCTTTCACATGCATACACACATGCATACACAGACATGTCTCAGTTCGTCAGCTGAAGTCAATGGTATGACATACAATGGTATACGATAAAGTCAGGATTTTCAAGCGTCATATGCCCTTCTATTGATGTGAAAGGCAAGGACAAAGTTCACCGAGTTCATGCAAACGCAATCCATCAGTAATCATCATTAAAATAAACTGTGTAATGTCAATGTATGGAAAATTTAGCCATCTACTTTCAAGCAGTAGTGCTCAAAGTTTTTCCTTCTTATAGCCGCCATGCAAAATTTGATTCAATCGAGACTGTTAAGCTATCTAGAATTTTTTTTGATAATTGATTTCTGGGATTTGTATTTTGAAGTTGAAATTAATTTAACTGAGATTTAATTAATTATAATGTTAAATATCGTATATGTAACTGTTAATATATAATGCTGTGTATGGTCGCATATTTCGACAGAATGGTCGCTATGTTGGGGCCTGCAAAATATAATCAGAGCAAACCAAATTTGGAGTAAGTATTGAAGATAATGCTATTTTCTTATTGAAAAATCTTATTCAGATTATTGAAATATCTTATTAACAATTATGCAACTACAACTTCACATTAGTAAAATTTTTCTTGAAAATTTGGAAACGTAACAGATACAAATCAACTTACCAGCCAGTTAGTTGAAGATAAGTTGATGACATATTTGCAATTTGAAATAAAATGTCTTGCCTATTACTTCAGAGCTGACAAATAACACTCACAAAACAGCAATTTACTGATGAAATTTGAGAGATGAAACAGCCATTCTAGACTTTCTTTGTAAAGACATAAATCTTAGCTCCATTTAAAATCTGAGGCCTGGAAATGAGTCTGTAATGTACTGAAACATGGTAAACATGGAATTTCATATATTTCCGTCATCAGTGTTTATTTAGATTATGGGATGTTTTAACAGCTCATTGAACAAACATGATAACATATATTTTATAGGTACCCGTATAACTCAGAGTCTGTGGGGATTTGTACGGGCTCTTCCATGTGGAAGCCGTCCCATCAAATTTGCTGGGTCTTTGATTCCTTATTTATTTCAGGGAAATTCATCAGGTAGCTCTCCCGATTGTCATGGCTCTGGAGCAATTTGGCGGGACTGGAGTTTTGTACAGTATTCCTTGATTTGCTTAGTACCACTCCATCGGACTTTAGCATAGTGGCATGTCTGAAATTAGGCCAGAGACAAGGTTTTCTTTGTGCCTTTTGATGAGTGGCTGTCAGCTCTGCAGACACTCTTTCTGATGGATCTCCTTGTTGATTGTGCCTGGTATGACGAAGACAACATACAGCAATGGCTCAAC
>JASCZW010012825.1:0-27329 GCA_034211315.2 Aedes japonicus
TGTTGCCACTGCCAGACACTTCTGGAGTAAGGTGTCACATAGTCTAATCATTATAAGCGGGTCATGGTGATGGACCATCCAACGTAACAATTTTTGTTTTATTCAAGCCGTATAGCACTTCTTCTGGCTTTGTTGATAAAACTACACTCAAAACTGTTTTGTCCACCAATATCTCCTCTATGCATCTCTAATGCCGAAATGTGTACAAAGTAGCCCACTCTATGGACGGTTGTTCGAACAAATTAATAAAACCTTTGCAAGACCATAGAGATTCAAAAAATGTTCTAGTGAAGGATGTTAAGACTATTTGAGAACCTTCATAAAACCAATTGGCCGCCATCAAAACCAGCATAGGGCCAAATGGCCACAGCTGTCCAATTTCACCGTGATATCGTGGTTGGTTCTTGTTGTTCTGCTTTGTTCGATTCTCTGCTCTTCTGATTCATTAAGCAGTAAATAATATCTGTGAAAAAAGTGCTAGTGTTGCGAGAAATTTTGTTTCATAGCAAAATATCCAAAACATATTGAATTTGTATTATAGCTTATCATGCTCCAAATCATATGCACATTAAATTTTATGGTGAATATTGGCACGATAAGAGCCGAAAATAAATGCGCCCGGAGATTATGCGAGTTTTCATCAACAAAAAAAAAAAACAAATATATTCGATAAATTAATCATGAATTTCTTGAAAATTTATGGAATTCAATAAGGTCTATCTAAAAGTATGCCAAAATTGGTCTCTGATCTACAGTTCGTTTGTATTGCATTTAAAATTTGATGCATTTATTTTTCCACATTTCAATTATTTCATACAGTTCAATATGGTGATTGGAAGAAATCACAGTTTTGCCAAAAAGCTAATTTATCTTCGCAATGGCTTCTATTGCAGAAAGTTACCAAATGACTATGGTCATTTGGTGACTTTCTTCAATGCCAATTTGCCGTTTTATGCATTTACTGGAGGCAAAATGGTTCTAAAATGCTTTTTCAACTGACTATAATTTGAATGATTCCTAAAGTGGCATTTCTAAACAGCATTTTACGAGTTCATAAAGTCAAAATAAAACCTTCTATAGGAGTAAAAGGAACTATAGAAGACAAGGATTTAAGATCGTTGTAAAGAAACTTTGTAGTTCCTCATTAACCAGAATAAAACTTGAAACCTATTGGCACCTCTTACTGCCATACTAAAACCACATTGATTTCTAGTGGCTTTCATAAAACTTTAATAAAACTTAATAAAGCTGGATTTGACAATGTTACTTGGGATAAGAACAATAGCGATTAGGCTGTATGCTTAATTACGTGTATATTTACTCCTTAGAGCTGTTCGAAAAATATCTCGCAGCTTTTATCATTATCGATGTTAATATATTCCAATAAAATACCACAAGAGAGCCGCTCTTGCTTAAAAAGACTCTTACCAAAACTAGGGGAAATTGAGTAGTAGCTAAACCTAGTACTGTTTATTGGTATTGGTATTTTTATTAGTGAGTATCCAAACTTTTGCATTTCAAGATTCAGTGATCCGCCTTATGCAGGGTGGCCATAAAGTCAGGAAAGGGGGGAAAAAGTTTGGAAACCTGCAGACGAGAGAAGTCTGAAAATCTTCTTCTTATTAACTTCAGCAATTAATCTATCTTAGGGTCCTGAGCTAATCCTTTTCGAGTTTCTTGCAGTATCATGCGATGACTTTTTGCAAATCGTGCCTAGGGTTCTAAGCTAATTTGGCTCGGGACTTCAATGACCATTGAGCCATATCGCCTTGATCAAATAGTTCCCGGAATCACCACCATGTGGCGCTCTGAGTCTCCCGATTTCAGTTTTTTTTAGGTTTTTTAGGCACCTGTCATTGAAAGTTTTAGCTTGATAGCTTGACGTTTATAAAAGTTACGCCGTATTGAGTACATCTGCGATTGTGTGTGTAGTCGATGTTACATTTTTTTTTGTATTTGTTTTTGTATATTCGTCTTCGATTCTATCGTACAGACTGAATTTCAACCTACATTCTTAATTCTAGATTTAAAACAATTCTAAGACAGATTAAAATCAAATAAATCGCATACACTGTAAAAATTTCCTATACAGAAACTGAGTGGGTTATTGTACCCATAACTTGTACTATGTACTGGAATGGCAATCAGAGCTGCATTTCTCAGCAGACGACTAAAGGGTGTTCCGATCAATATTTGGTCAAACAGAGATCGAGAGAAAATGTTCGCTATCTAAGCATTTGATGCCGGAAAACAGAACTAGGCTAAGCGAACAGCATTTCAATAATCGTTAAAATATATAATTCAAGCAGAAACAAAAGAAAAATGTTGAATTAGTGGAGGCTCAGAAGAAGAAGCAAGTAAGGAACCAGATCAAAAACCATAAGGGATAGCCCAATGAGGTTGTACGCAAAGTTGACGTAGGACTACGTATTGTATTAGAATAGAGGTTTCATTCTTCGATTGGATCAAGAAGTCTTGCCAAAAATCTGTGTGGTTCTGTATAACACACGACGGGTTGATGTAGACTAAGATAAACCGTTTGATGTATTGTTTGGATCAACTTGTTAGACCAGTTTCGTTTGATTAGTAGAGCAACATTGCAACGTAAGTGCTGTTCTAACGGGACGTTGGATCGGCATAGATAAATAAGTATGTTACAAAATTCTATGACATGCTCTTCACAAATCTTTTGGCGGTCCTAGAATGGATTTAAATGTTGGTATGGTGAAAGGGCAACGACTGCGCTGGCAGTGGTGATTGTGATGATATGATCGACACGCTGGAGACCATTTTTCTTATTGCGTTATAGATTGTTGAAATTTTTTTTTGAGAATTCAAACTCAATTATTAATGATATTTTTGTTTTATCTATCGAGAAATGATCAAATTATTAGCGTTCAAAATGTTTCAAATATTCGTGATGGTCTTTATTTTTCCTATTTTTATTGGATGATGATACGGACACGGTCATATTTGTTGCGGTGGTTGAGACGGCGTGAAAGATAGTTGAGGATCTGTTAGCTATATAAATTTTATTACAAATAAATACAAGATGTCTTTTAGGAATATGTTACTGTATAAGAATCATTATGTTAACTGGTCTTCAGTTCAAACGATAATTTCTATGCAGGAATTCAACAAATCATTAATAATTTCTCCAAATGTTTAAAAGTTGACTTTAAACTCATGCTATAATTTAAAAAAGCAGCCATATACTTAGCAGCCATATTCTGCGACGTTTCACTTTCTTTTGAAAACATTTTCTCAGAAATATTTAACTCCTATTGCAAGGTAGGGACTCTATCTAACGCACTGAAACTAACAGGAACACTTTTAAGCAATGATTGGAATTTGAAGAGAACATAACCAACATTTAACAACTTGTTTTAATTATGTCTGTAATAGGGAAATCTTAACATGCCAGCAGCCAGCGGGCTGCGAATACAAAAAGTAAGCAAACTTTAAACGACCCTTCTTCTTCTTATTATTTAGCATTTCAAGCTTATTACTATCACAATTTGCTTATTGCTTGCTCTCAACTTATTATTCAAATTGCGCTTCTACAGTTATTAATTGAGAGCTTACGCCAGGTTCAAATTTTTGCATTACTATGATTGTGTGGTATGTACAATCATAGAGTATGGGAGTCTAGGAGTCCAGGGAGTCTAGAGATTTTCCTCAACAAAAAATTCCCCTCCAGCTTGATGTTTCTTCGTAGCTGTGCTTTAACCGGCTGAGCTAAGGGAACTAGCCTTAGTCATTTTAAATACCGAAGCATGATTTTAAGAAGTATTTGGTTTTTATCGAGTAGAAATCGTGCAAAATTCAGGATCAGCCAGGATTTACGAGTTAGGTAGGTGTCATGCGCGTTCAATGAGCAAATTTTTATTATAATTCAGTATAACACTCTTTCAAAATCAGAATAGTTGCCTTGTAAAAAGCTTTTTGTGTTTTTGGCATTCTGTTGAAATTTGACCGAACTGCCGTTCTACGTGTTAAGGCATAATGATTGTGGATTTCTAACACTCAACGGTGCGTCATGAATATATCATCTACATATATATCCATACCCAAGGAACATTGCTGGTTTTATCATGGTTTTATAGCATTCTTGAAGTCTAATTCATGCTCTCCAAAACCCTCATAAAACCAAAATTGTTACTTGGGATATCATCTACATACAATCTATATCATCTACATATAATCTATATAATCTACATATACATCTTTATCGTCTACATATATAACTATACATATACATGTACATCATATATACAGTTCTGGCCCACCTCTGCACAGCTTCGTGGCTGCCGAGCTAATAAAGCAAAATTTAAGGTGTGCCCGTTATATACCGTGCACCGCTGCATATAAGACGTTCCTTACCTAATTTTGAAGTACTGTGCATTTAGTACATTTCCTCTGAAAAATCGGCATTATAAGACATCACCTTATATTTGTATCAATTTCAATAGTTGAATGTTAAAAATCAATAGTTTTAAATATTGAAATCGAAGCGTAGAAAATGTTCCGGTCGATTGGTGCATTTTAGAAATCAATCGTGAAATGACTTAGTTATTAATGTTCAAAACCTGACCACTTTCCGTGACGCTCCAAATTTTCGTACTCGCAATGTGTACCCCTGTATTGAAAACAAAGACGTAGTCCTACGTCAAAAGCAAGAAGAAGTAGTTTGTATGAAAAAGAACGCTAAAGAAGATAGTTTTAACTAAATGAAACAGAAATAGGAGCAATGACATTCAGTAATCCAGTAATCATTCCTAAAAGTTCTTTGAAATACAAAGATAAAATAGAGCAGGAGGAACAATCTTAAAGGGAAAAGTTAGCTCAAGTGAGGGCCAATGACATGTTTTGACGTTCTTATTAAATAAATAAGTACCTAACTTTTAATATCATTGATCATTCTCTTTGACATACTTTACTAATGACGAATTTCACGCCAACTCATCCAGTGGTTGGCAGTACCCTCTCAGAATCTAACGAAACTTTGTGGGTGTGTAGATTATGTCTTTTCAAGCAACTTTGCATACTTTGTTTTTTCAAAATTTATCTAGAATACCATTTGAAAAGGGTTTAACTTTTTTGGTCGATTTTTTTTTAATTAACATATCTCAAAAAGGAATAGACTTACAAAAAAGTGATACATGAGTAACTTTTAGAAAATCGTCCTAATATTTATAAAAATTGTAAAATCGATTCTTACACATTAAATACTATATTTTAAAATTTATAGTCAATTTGCAAAAAATGGCTATCTTAGAATTTGGACGAAATTTTTTTTTCATAAAGGCAATATAATTGCCTAAAAGTTCGCCATACATTGCAAGGTGGGCACTTTTAAGGAAAAAAAGTTTTTCTTACAACAAATTTTTCAAATCAACAAAACTCAAAAAAGCAAGGCATTAAAAAAAGGTGTATTAGTGACTAAACTATTTCTTAAACAAACTAGAGTTCTTCTTCTTTCTTGGGGGCGACTTTATGGCATCTCTTTTTGTTTACTGATCCCTGTTGACATAAATGCAGCAAACTGTAGCAAGGCGCGATCGCGGGTATCCATATCCTTCGGTTCAGCGTTACTGATTTCGGTATCCACCGGTATCATGACAGATTCCTCCATTTTGTCTTCCAGCTCCTCTAGCGTTTCCAATTCGCTTTCACTTTCAGCTTCTGATCCTAAGTTGGCTGTGTCTCCGGTTACTACAGATCCGTACGTTTTCTTCCATTTACCGTTCTGTTCATTTTCTTGCCGGCGGACTTTCGGCTGACTCTTAACCTTCCGCTTGGGACAAGAAGCCATCAGATGTCCCACTTCTTTGCAGATGAAGCATTTATCCTTGTTGCCTTCGTAATACATGTTACCCTTCCGATTGGCGAAGTGCAGCGATGACGGGATTTCCTGCTTCACGTTCATGTACGCGCCACGCACACCAGTGTAGGCACGAATGCCTAGCTCCGCCGGAAACTTCTCCCGCACGATGCGTTTCACGTGTCCATATTTTGACTAGACCGTAACGATCTCCTGGTCGGGGACCTCCGGTGGGAGATCGTATATTCGCACATAGCATATGTGATCCTGGGCATGTGACATGTGTACTTTAACCTTTTTTCCATTCCCATAATGGAATACCAGCTCGTCAGAGTTGGCGGTCAGCGCGTGCAACATCGACCGCTCAGATTTGAACTTGACGAGAAGGGACTTTTCATCTGCTATCCTATATGCAGCTTCAATATCATCAAGCTCCGCATCCAAGCCTTTGACGAAATTTGTCACTTCGCCTAAGGTTGGTTTATCCGCTCCACTGCCGAAAGTAAATCGCGCAGTATTTTTCAACTCGCACATTGCTGCTATAACAAGAGCGACCGGGTTGATGATGAAATAACAATGCAAATTGATTACAATGCCGAAGAGTAGAAGGCTATCGCACAAATAAACAAAACTCAACCGTACCAATCGAAAGCAGAAAGAGAACTGAACTGTCTTACCTGAAAAAAAATGTAAAAATGGCATAATCGATTCTTACACACTAAAAAACAATATTTTAAAGTTTAACGTCAATTTGCAAAAAATGGCTATCTCAGAATTGGATGATTTTTTTTAAAATAGGTAATATAATTGTCGAAAAGTTTGCCATACATTGCAAGATGGGCAGTTTTGAGGAAAAAAAGTATTTCGAACAACATACTTTTCATGTCCTATTTTTACCGTGTATCACGCAAACTCGTCTAGTTATGGTCTTCAACACCACTATAGAATCCAATAAAATTTAGTAGTCATAAAGAATTGAATGTATTGAACATTTGGTAAAAAACAATAATCATCTAGACTAATATTTGAAAAGGGTCAAAACATTAAATTTCCCTTGACATCAGTAAAACAAAAGCAAAAGTGTACGTTTTAGTACAAGTCATTCATAACTGCTTCTTCGGATATTCCTATTTTTAGGGACGATTCAAAAATGACTTCTTATATCTTTGTGACCGGGGAGGGGGGGAGGTGAATGTGTAAAAGGTATGGGAAAATTGTGATAGAGGGGGGGGGGGGGGGCTGATAAATCTAAAAGAATAGCGGAAGTCATATTTGAATCGTCTTTAAATGGATATGCATCAAGTCTTATCAAATTAAAAAAATCGAGTTTGATAAGACTTGATGCATATCCATTTAAATACTATTCAAATATGACGTTATATAAATTTTCGAAACACTGTTTATGTCAATGAAAACTCATAGGTTTTTGATTGGTAAGGGTTTTATTTTATTTATTTCTTATACATACATCATTTATTTATTTCTTATATATACATCTTATATATACAGTAATTAGCATAGCTTCATATACTTAATTCATAAATCTTTCTCATACAAAGTGAATTTCTTTGATTATCCTTTGAATCAGAAAACCTTTAAGCTGAAATTTGATTTTCTGAAATAGGTACAAAGCAATGAACCTGTGTAAAAGGTACTGTCTTTACGTGGCTATTGAACTCCTCAAGTTCTTCTTACATTTTTTCATACTGTTCAGCTGATATGAAGCAGAAATTCAGTTTTTTAATACTTTTATTTGACTGTTCAACTGTCCAGTCATATAGTTCTCGAGGAGTTTAGATTGTTTTTCCATAATCTTGAGCAAGGCTTGCTCTCTTTGCCATTTGCTTGAGAGTATCACCAATAGCATCACATGGACCTTTCTCATGCATGGACTTGAAATTGCACACGCTGGCAAAGTTCTTTTTGTTCTTATAATGGGCCGCTGCTCTATAAGACATGGAAATAATTTTGAAGCAATATATTGAATTTTGTTTAATGAAATCTATCAATTTTGATACAAACAACTAAACTGCTATTGAGTCATGGGTCAATACTTCAGATATTATGATAAAGCTTTTGCTTTCCAATTTCTTGTCCTTCTTATGATATACTTCAAAGGTTTGGTAGTAAACAGGTAGATCAACCACCTCATTTAATTGTATTATCACTAAAGTTTTATAAAATTATAGTTTCCAAATAGTACCCTTGATTTTTCAAACATTCAAAGACCCCTAAAAAATCTAAATTGTCATTATAACTAAATTTAGTTGGTTTCTGTGAGGTCTTAGGACCAAATTATAAGACGAGTTTACGTGATACACGGTAAAAATAGGACATGAAAAGTATGTTGTTAGAAACACTTTTTTCCTTAAAAGTGCCCACCTTGCAATGTACGGGAAACTTCTAGACAATTATATTACCTATATTAAAAAAAATCGTCCAATTCTAAGATAGCCTTGTTTTTCAAACTGCATTTAAATATTAAAATATTGTTTTTTAGCGTGTAAGAATCGATTAGAAATTTTTTACATATATTTTTCATAAAAACTAAGACAGTTTTCTAGAAGTCACTCATTCCTTTCTTTTTTTGTATGTCTTGTCATTTTTGAGTTATGTTGACATGAAAAGTTTGTTGTTAGAAAAACTTTTTTTCCTCAAAAGTGCCCATCTTGCAATGTATGGCGAACGTTTAGATAATTATATTGCATTTATTTAAAAAAAAAATCGTCCAATTCTGAGATAGCCATTAAATTTTAAAATATTTGATGAAGTTTGCAGAAGCAGATAATTTCTCATCTCCATGCGAGCGCTAGGAGTGGACAGTAATTTTATTGCTAGAACGAAAAGACATGAAGAGAAAGCGTATTGATAGTTCCGTATAGGGCAACGGCAGGCTTTGAAATTGAAAGATATAAGTTTGAAAACGAGCGGAGGGCATTTGAATGGTAGCATCCGATCAGGCACATAACTCTTTGTCATACTACCCTATGCAGGATAGGCAAGGGGGGGAAATCCCCTTGACTTATATCTTTTAATTTCAAAGCCTGCCGTTGCCCTATACGGAACTATCAATACACTTTCTCTTCATGTCTATTCGTTCTAGCAATAAAATTACTGTCCACTCCTAGCGCTTCGCATGGAGATGAGAAATTATCGGCTTCTGCAAACTTCATCAAAGACCGTTACTTCCGCGCTGGGAAGAATACAAAAAATAACTATCAAAGTGTTTAAAATATTGTTTTTTAGCGTGCAAGAATCGATTTTTTTTTTCATAAAAGTTAGGACAATTTTCCAAAAGTCACCCATACATTAGTTTTTGTAAGTCTTTTCCTTTTTGAGTTATGTTGATTTAAAAAAAAAATAGATCCAAAAAGTTTAGCCCTTTTCAAATGGTAGTCTAGATAAATTTTGGAAAAAAAAAACAAAATATACAGAGTTGCTTGAAAAGACATAGTCTACCCACCCACAACATTTCATTGGATTCTGAGAGTCTGCTGCCAACCACTGGATGAGCAGGCGTGAAATTCGTCAAAGATAACATTGAGCAGGGGGAACAATCTAAAAGGGGAAAGTTAGCTCAAATGAGGGCCAATGACATGTTTTGACGTACTTATTAAATAAATAAGTACCTAACTTGTTATATCATTGATCAAATATGGATCATTCTCTCTGGCATACTTTACTAATGAAATAATTTTCTTCAGGTTTCTCGTAAAAACCCTGCAATTCAATTTTGCATATGGTAAACCAAACATGTGAACTATGTGGACCGTATCGTATATGACAGTACTCGACACCTGGCAACTCGAAACGATAGAAAACATTGGCCGACCAAACACAAGGCCATTTGCAGAGCTTACCTAGCCGGCCTTCCAACGACCTTCGATGCGATAACTCATTTAAGCTTGCGACAGTTTCATTCAGCGTCCAAACTCTGTACAGTTCATAGACTCAAACGACCTGAATGATCTGATTATAATCTCGCACTTAAGAAAAGTGCCAGGGACAAAAGGGGGCACCACTCAAACACAATAAAAGTAATCATTTGCTGGTCGCTGAGCATGAGCCTGCGCCCAGAACCGATTATTATTGCACCACCCCCTATATAACCGGGCAGAAAATTAGTGCTACACACTGTCTAATCCCACAATCATAAACTTTGAATTGACTTGTTCCGGGACTCGTTCGGACGGAGACTTGAACCAACTCTTGAAGTACCTATTCTGTGCCAATTTGCAAATATTTAGGAAGCAACACACTGAGAGTATCATTAGCAAACTTCACATGCTTGTTTGCCCGCCCCCTGACGCCCCCCTCCATTCCTTTCTCGCCGTCCAGCCCGCCGGCCTGGTTCCTTCTATTATTGGCTGTGCCTTTTGTTCGGTTCCATTCAAACATGTCGGTATGTGCGGGTATGCGCATAATCTACTCCCGGGAGAAGAAAAGAAATCATGCACGGTTCAGTTGGCTGGCATTACACACTCGAGCAGCTCACAGTTTCAACAGTTCAGCCTTTGCTCCTTCCATATTGTATTACGGTAAACATGTGGATATGAAGTTCCTGACTGAAATAAAAATATGAAAAAGATCCACAACAAAAACCACAACCCACCAGCACCGGAGCCGACCCGGCACCCAGAGCCATATCGGACGGGAATCACGCGGTATATGGCTCGAATCGAATGTAGGAACAGGGAACAGAAGAATTGCCTTTCTTTTAGCCCACGATGGTGGTGGTGGTGGTGTTTGTGTGCGCTGTTGTGTCTTGAGTGTGTCTTTTTCAGTGTCAAATGTCGATTGAGTTAAAGAGCAATCAGGATGAATAATTTATTTGCGCTGATGATTCGCGCTTGCGGCGCGAGAGCAGCACCGGGACGCGACAACGACGGCGACGGCGACGGAGCTGCTGCGGTGCGGAAGGTCCCAGGGCAAGCGCAAACAGACAATTAAGCTCGCTATTGAATAAGTGAAAGATTAACTTTTGGCGGACGTGAGAAAATGATTTTCATTGGGAACCGATGGATCGATCGATCGATTGATCGATGGAGGTGTGGAGTGAAAGGGGGAACCGGGTCATCGCTGGAAGTGAGAATGAGGTGCAGAGACATGGGAAAGGTGTTAGATGTACTGAACAGATGGCGTCCGGCGTGTGTAGAGTAGGTACGTGATGATGGCTTGATTCGATTTTTATTGATAATGGATTTGGTTGAGGTTTCATCGTCGTGGCAAGCAAATCTTCGCATCGGCTTCGGGTTTCTGGTTTACATATTTAATACAAATGGCTGAAGGTTAAACCGTTTCACTTCAGTTGGGGACTGACCTCTTGAACTTAATGTTCGTAATGAAGGGCGACAATAGTGGTATAATCGAACTGTTGCCATTTGGGTGATGTTCTAACTTTGACAAATGGCGTAGTAATTTGTGTAATGACTTCCAAGCTCGGTATGATTTGGCCTTTGGGGAACGCTGTTTTCTTTTCATAAACGAAATGTGATATTGAGTTTTAACGACTTATCCCGCACGAATTTTCTCACGATTTGGGTAAGGTAAGATTTACACATAAAAACCAAAATAATTGTATCAGAATCAAGGATAAGATTAGTATGTGTTTGACTCATTGGTCGTTAGCAAACTTAGGAAGGTGAATTTCAAAATATAGCGTATGTTGAAAACGTAGTGCTTAGGCTAGATCATTCGGAAATAGGACGCTTCATTTTAGAGATAGCGGCGCCTCAAGTAATCGGATATGCAACTTTTTCACAGCGTTTTGTTATTTGTAAACAGTTCTGCGGTCTTTTTTCGCAGTTTAAAACTAATTGTGCTCAGTTATCTGCGAATTCCATTTGCATCAACTTAGGAGCTGGCAAAAATGCTGGATTATCCTAAAAAAACTGTGTCGCAAATGATTAAAAGGTACAAGAAAACTATAACAGCTGCCTGCAAAGGGGTTATTTATTAACCAAGAAGACTTTTCTTGAGGGGGGTCAGATCAAAGAATACGCTGCATATAAAATTAAAAAAAAAACTGTATGGAGACGTGCGAGATTCAAAAAAATATGTCTACATGCTTTATGAACAGGTCCATAGTGTAAATCAAGCGTCGGAGTGGAACCGTTGATCTTCAACTGCGGATGAAGGTCATTCAGAAAATCAAGGCAATATATCGGATTAAGATTTGCCAAAAAAAATGCCAACCGTTGTCATGAGCGGCGAATCCGTCCTCGAGAAATATGTTACCGAGCAAGTAAACAACCCAACCGGAGCCTCAAAGTTGTTTGAACAGTGGCCAGAACTCGGGCCCGTAAGTTGTACGACCAAGTTCTGACGAAACTCGATGGATGTTTCTTGTTCGATGCTAAATCAGATTTCAAACAAATCCTTGGGCTATTAGTTCTATTAAGTTCCTGCTCACGGAAGAGTTCCTGTCAGATTCAAGTTTATTTTCAGGGATAAGTTTGTGAAAAAATTTGGCGTACGGTGAATCAAGCCATCATCAGGAACGATTTGGCAAGGTTCCTGTGGCAAGAAAATCAGAGTTTTTGTATGATGCATGTATCATATGTACTACCATCCATTGTAGCACGGAAACTAAGTCCGACAGCAATGGGCTCTCCTCTCTGTTAGACTTGATCAAGCTTTAATAACCACTGATTATCCCAATCATGCCATTGTATGAAGGGCCAAAAAGGGGTTGGGATGGATATGCAACATCACTTATACGTATCCACAGGGACATAAAAAATCTCCTTCCAACAATAAGATTGAACAATTGGTCAAAAGAGCAACTATCTAACATGAGGATGCTCCAATGGGCGGGGAGAAGAGCCCGCCCTCTATTCACAAACTGTTAGCAATGGGGAGGTGGCATTCTCACTCTCCCCATCCAGTGTGCTTCAATCGGGTGCCCTGATGGTCCCTCCCATTCCCATGAATTATTTATATAATAGTGTTTATATTAATGTTTATGAAAAATACTGCAATCATTCGTATCTATTATATATGATCTCCATTCGGTTGATCCTACATGCAAGAAATGTTGTAAAGTGTTAAAGTATAGAGTTCTGTGGCTCGCGCTTAAGCACGCTTTCGTTCGTTTCCAGCGATAGCAGCAATGCACAAAAATCTTGATTGATTGAAAAGTTTGTTAAATCTATTGAAATTTTGCAAAACTAACATTTCTACATTTTAATTTACTGTTGCCATGGTCACTATTTGCTGCTTGATGCTGATTTTATAAAAGCAATTTTGCTTTCATTTTTGCTGGCATAACAATTATTGCTACCGAGCTAGGAAAGGGAAGATTTAATTGGAAGGGAGTTAAAGACAAATGGGCAAAAAAAAACAATGAGTAATGTTTAAAACATCTATGAAGTAAAATCACTTAAACAAAATTACCAAATATAATGTTATTGTGAGTTATGATGAAGTAATGACAAAGATTGAACTGTTAAATCAAACACTAGGCAAATGGCAAAAGCCTACCACTGATTCCGTAATTTTCAAAAGCCTACCACAGATGTAATTTACTGCGTCATATAATGGGCATATATGGAATGCTAGTTTTCATAGATTGAAGGGATATTTCGTGTTAATTTAAGCCAGATACCGCCTAAAATCAGGTTTGTTGTATGAAAATGCTAAGGTCATGATATGATAGAAATAACAAGATGGTGTAAAGAAATACTTAATAATGTACATCTAATTTGCCGCTTTTTGCTTTTTCCGCTACGATGTTAGATGATTGAAACTCTAAAATGGCGAAAATTCAGACGCTCGGAACGCACCTCCTCAATCTAGTTGAAGTCCGAAAGACAACGGTGCCCAGGCTGCACAACAAGCTAAGTACGCAACATAACGGTCTTTGTCATCTCTTGACCCGTGGAAGCATGAGGTAGGAATTTGTGAGGCCCATAGCTATGTTGCGGGGACACACGCTCCATCCCGGTTGACTACTCGACATTATGCAGCCCACAAGAGAACCAGACTTTTTGTGGCAGGTAAAACAATAAACTCGGTAGTGCACAAAAGGGAGTGCCTCAACAATAGGTCTTAGCCTTCGTTAAGTCCCATGATGGTCCAGTTACATTTTGGCCAATTCTAGCCAGCTGCCATTACAGCAAGGAAGTGCTAAAATAGTACACCATAATGGAGTCCAGTTCATTCCAAAAGAGCTGAATCCATCAAATTATCCTCAGTATTGTCCGATTATTGAGCGGAAACTGACAATGAAGGAGCAGTCACCAGTGACATTGGCCTGATCAAGAATTGGTGGAATCAGCTAGCCAAAGAAGGTTTGCGCCTGCTCATGAGCGGCATCAACAGAAAAGTGCGAGAAGTTCTTCAAAATAACGATGAACGATTTGTTTCCGTTATTTTTATGAATAAAATAATACTACCTTTGTTTCATGTTTAGAATGTCTCTCGATTGAAAGACAAATTGTAAGTTACTCATTTCTAAATGATCTAGCCTTTAATTCTTCCTTCAACGTTGACTAACATTAAAGCCTGTCCACGTTAAATCTCGGACGTGACAATAATAGCAGAGGAGCAAGGAGCGTTCGCTAGCCATCACCAGCTTCTTAATATCGGCCGGTGTTACGTTGCTGTCCTTCTGATAGGGAGCCGATTGTTTATTTCACAATAATAGTTATATCTACATTAGAAACAGTGGATTAAGATGTTAATCGTTCTTTCTGTAAAATTCTCGAACTTTCTGTGGTACACTCGCAATCAGGTTTCGAACGGTATCCTTAGATATGCTCGCCGTGACAATTCTCCATCTTCTCTCGAAATCATCGCTTTTGCTTTCATCTTTGTTTTATAAAAGTTTCCGCTTAACTAGAGCCCAATGTGCAAAGTTCTGGACAGCTTGGTGGATTGGCTGTTTTTTGCACGTATTTGACCTCTTATACTTTATACCATTCCAGGACGGATTTCGCATTGTTACAACAGGTCAAATCACGCCAAAACAGAGCTGGAGAGGCGTGGCTTTTGATAAACGGTAGCAGCCGCTTTTGCAGACATTCTTTCTCATACACATCCTGCCGGTAGAGACGAACATTTAGATTTTCGCCTTTGCTCAGAACAGCGATTCTAAATTGCGATATAAATGCAGATCCGAGCTTATTTAAAGCTCTTCGAGTACGTGTGTTTCGTCGTCCATTATGATACAAGAAAATGTTTGCCAAAAATTGGTGTAAAGCTCCTTAGCACGACTCTTTGCAGTGAAATGTTGCTTTTCATCACAGTTGGGCACCTTTTTCACTTTGTTCGCCTTCAGTCCTTGCCTCTGCTTCACTTTTTGTACGTATGATTTTGACTTCCCAACTTTGCCACATTTCGCATAAAAAGATTGGGATTTTTTTCAATAGTGGCTACCACTTTCTTGGCCATTTGCCGGGAGCATACTTTTATAATGACGAAGATGATTATGGTCCTGCCACTTACCCCTACAAAGGTTTGAGCTAGGCGATTTATCTATTAGATAATTTATTTAAAAGCAATTCAACCAGTTATGCAAAAAAAAACAATTTGTTTTTTATCTACAGATGTAAGCTTCTTCCAAAATTGTTCATTTGTTTTACAGCGATATAATTGTGAAAAGCTATTGATGTCAACTACAAATGTTCGCAAGTATTCCCAGCAATAAGGAAATCCTATAACAATTCAAATCACCGAATCCCGTATAAGAACATTATCAAACGACTTTTAGATTTGTTCCACTTCGAACCTATCGATCCACAGTTAACGGCATACGCTGAAGGAATCTCGACGGCAGCCATTTCTTCAAAATTTAGAATTGATATAACTTAGATTCTGTACTAAATATTGAAAATTTAATCACATCAGTTTGTGCGCTTACTTGCTGTGAGCAATCTGATAGAGTTCGATTCGATGTTCATTCACTAACAATCGAGAGTTATCAATTTGAAATAGCAAGGTGAGTTAGCGAGAGCGAGATAAAAGATATTAAATACATGGAGCAGCGATTGTGCTGCTTGAATATCCGAAGCATACTTTTCTGCAAACGCTCAGTACGGTCAACTTCGGCATTGTTCGCACTTCTAGTGTTGAAAATCGATGACTTGGAGCCGCAGGAACATCTTTGCCGATGATCTTGGTGCAAAACTGCGGTCCTGGAAGCGTTATTAAAAATATTAAACTTAAAGTACGTCGATGAAAGATCGACCTATTTCGTTATTCATTGTAGCCTTATATCCGACAAGCTTTCTTAACTGAACTGTAGTAAGACTTCTACACTGCAATAAAAAAAAACTGCCTTAGTTATTTGGGCCAACCCTGTTATACCTTTTACGCAGAGACCGAAATTTTCGCCTACTTGAGAAGAGAAACGGCCTTTTTCACCCGCTTGGAGAAACAGATCAGAATGTGAGAAGCGAGAGACTATTATTCGCTCACAGCAGTTTTCGTGAGAAAAGCAACGGCGATTTATAATTTTCGGAGAGCTTTGGAAGCTGATAAATTGTTTCTTTTTCAGTGAATCCTAGATGCCGATAATTATTTTTCACTTACTGTTTGACACCTGAAAATGCACCAGTCTTCAAGATTGTTTTATTCTGACATTATAATTCTACAATGATGGTGCATGGCGGTACCAGTGTGCATCGGCTTGGCCGAGCTTTAGATCATACGATTTAGGTAGCATGTTTTCAGTGAAAAATGTGACATGAGAAAATATTATCGTTGAATTTCGGAGAGAGATATTTTCGCATATGCAAGAGAGAGGATAATAAGTTATCGGCGAAAAAGGAGTGATGAAAATGTGAACGGTTCGCTACTCATCGACAGCCTGCTTGAGAGCAAGCATGGGAAAACTCATTCACTCGCATGAGCACCATCGATTTAAAATAGCAACCCTCGGTTGCTAATAGAATAGTGTATGAGTGTGATGTTTTCTATTAAACGATTTTACACGAATCCTCGAAACCGAACATTGTAGAAAGAATAAACGAGCAAAACAGAATCAGGCGAAACAAATTTTCAGCTAGGCTTTTTATCGAATGAATGCGTTGCCACTGAACGTAAGCGATTTGAATACACCGAATGAGATTATTTTGACTCAGCGAATGCAATCAGCTGGAAGGATCAGAGCAGAGATCCAGTTTACAATGACGCTTTATGTTTTTATGTTGCATTAGATTGCTTAACATCATGTTAGATCATTATTTGAAATGTTAAATGATGTTTAAGGTATGATTTGAAGAAATGAGTGTGATTCAATCAATCTCGCTCAGCTGAATCCAACTGAATGCAATCGTTAATGATTGAGCGGGTAAAAAATAGGCAATGAGAAATCGTCCACACTGCTACCGTCTGATTCATTCGCTATACGATCAACTGCCAGTTTTGCTCAACTCTGTTTTTTACGAATAGAATGAAAGCAGAATAGTAATGAACAGAATCGGAATAATTTAAACGTGGTAACGCTCACTTCTGAATGTTTACGCGTGTGAGTGAAAATTAGCGCTAAGTGAACCGATTTTTTCCATGCTTGCTTGAGAGAGAGCATGGTTTTCACCCAGCTGAGTGAGAATTTCGATCTCTGCTTTTACGTGAATGATGTTTTAGAGTGAACATAAAGTTCAAGTGATAATACTTGAATTTTGACGTGTTTTCAACGCATTTCTAAGTTGTAACTGCTTTTAAAGGTACTTTTCTTTTGCCATGAAAAACAAATCGACATGGAGTTTTCATAAGGGCCAATGTCACAAACGTAAACAATGGCTTCTTCCGCAAATTTCTCGAGAATGATAACCTAATCATAGTGAATCACCACGACGAATATACAGAAGCGGAGTTCCCCACAGTAGAAGTGGTAGTTTACTTGAGCGAGTTTGCATTTTCAAGAATTTTGCAGAAGAACGCCTTTCGTGACAACTTCAACTGGAAATGGTCAAGTATGCATGAATGAATGCCTGAAAAAATGACTGCTTCCGTTTCTCATTACACACAACGTTCCTACAATTTTTTGGCCGAACCTAGTCTGTTGTCACTACTCTAAGGATGTTATGGAGTGGTACAAGATGAATGGTGTCAAATTCGTGCCGAAGGATCTTAATCTCCCAAACTCTCCAGAGTTGCAGCTAATTGGAAAATATTGGGCTATAATGAAGTCACGAGTTCAAATCTCACCCCCGGACAAGTTACGAAAGTACCCAAAAAGGAATTTGAGTGACTACGACGGGAGATGAACCAGCCCAGGGCTGAAAATCTCGATAATCAAGGAACTAAAAAAAAAAAAACTTCGCAAGCATCCTAAATTTGTCACTACAGAATAGGAAATGTTGAAGTCATGGTCGAAAGCGTAAAAAAATGTCGGTTCAAGCGTTGTACGAAATCTTATGCGTGGTATTAAGTAGAAAGTTCGGGCTTTTGGGTTTGGTAAAGAAATACAGTGAAATAAAAATACCTAAACCAAGATTATACATTGTATTTTATTCCCTGAAAATGTCATGATAATCGGTTGAGAGACTTATTTTTGAGGACGAGTTTAAAGTGGTGCAATTTTACTGTGGACACCCTTTAAAAGGATTTACATCTGAATCAATTATTTTTTGATACTAACGTCCAAGGGATGTATTTTGCAGGTTAGCAGGTATTATCAGTTAATTTCAACATCAGTTTGTTGATTTATGTATATTTTTTTAAATTTTTGTACTGAAAATAACGAGAGAAAAAATCAAGGATTTAGGATATTTGATATTTGATAAATTTTCAAATAATGTACCTGGCTTCTGCCACTGTTGAATTCATGAAAAAACTCTCATCTTATTTTGGGTTGCTTTTACTCATCTTTACACGCTTTCATAATGTCAGATGAAGTGATTAATGTTCAGAAGGTAAGCTGAGGGCAGGCAGATCAAAGATCCAAAACTTGCTGACTCCTTAGTTGTGAAAACAATTCGCTATTTGCAGTATAATAGTCCAATAAGTTGGGTTGTATGTTTTGGTGATAGCAATGCATCTCCTTACGAACGAAAAAATACGTGAAAAAATGTCATGGTGACATTTAAAAAACATTTAAGGGGTTATTAGTACTTGCACTTTATTTTCAGTTTTTAACTTAGTTCAATTTAGAGATAGAATGTTTCCATTTTTGGGAAAGTTTATCAAATTAACTTCATATAGAATGTTTTTATACATATTACTCACTTCTAACAAGAAACAACAAGAATATTTTTTATCTTAGTGTATATCTAAGGGGGTTAAGCAATACAATTCAAAACACAAATTAAGTAATCAACTACGAAAGTAACATAGTAGAAGATATCAAAAAGCTTAACTTAACAGTTTCGCCCCAAACACCAACGTCCCTCTATTTTTAATTTCATCCCACTGTACGATGGTTGGGACTCAGTCCAACCCCTGTCAACGGTCGGTCCCGAATGGGAGGTCAACTACCCTGGTGGGGGCGTATGAATGTACTTAGTTCATGTGTGCACCATGGTTTGCCGTCACTATGCTGAATGGGTTATTGTTAGCTTTACCGTCGGCCCCAGTTTAATCGATTATTGTACCTGCCAGAATGTGCCCGAGCAAGGGATCCAGTTCATATTGCATACAAGTGCGCTTCACGGATAAAAGCTGTCAACACGCGTCGAGCTGCCATTCATTGTGTGATGCCGGACTTGCGGGAATATTCCAACCGAGCGTCAATTGGGAATTTCGGCTTGTTTGATCGGGGACGGTTATTTGGCTACTCACTTGTCAATTGGCTCGAATGTGAATGGAAATGTCTATAAAATCAATTTGTATATGAACAAAAAAGAAGCTTTATGTTAAATCAATTGACATATTTTCCCATTTTCGCGTTGTTGAAGTGATGATATGCGAGCGAGAGCGGATTGTCACGGTGTGGACGGATCCACTTCGGCCGATTGACATATTGTCTACTTTGATTTCGATTGCAACTCAGTTCAGACGGATAAGTTGCATGTACGCAAAGAAACGCTCCATGATCCTGGTCTGATTCCTGCTATGGTCCAAATTGGAATTCCATTTCATTTATCTCCCCAGCAAAATAAGCAAACAGCATTCGACATCATGCAGCGATATTAAATTTGTCCTTCTACTGCTGCAGCAAAGAGCCAATTAGGCGATCAATTAAGAACTCAATAGCTTAAGTCCGTATATTGAGCAGCAATTTTCCTATCAATTATCCTTGAATAGGGGAACCGTCTGTTCAATCTCTCCCACCGAGCGAGCTGGCTTTGGAATCATCTCGCTATCTAGGACATTTTCCTCCCGTTCACGGCACAGCTCTCTCTTGGAACGTGTCTTTTTTTTCGTCCATCTTGTATCGTTCCCCACTGCCCAGGCTAGAATTAATCGCAGGAACAAGCTTTTAAATGTGCTTCCGTCGTGTCCCATGTGTCGAACAGTGGCGCAGCCAGGTGTACTCCGCTGTCCGCTGTGAGGCTGCCTTTTTGTGGGAAAAATTTCTTACCGTGAGTTTGAAGTTTTCTTGTCAACAAACAGCTGTGCTAGTTATGGGAGATGAGTGGCTATTTCCTCTTAATTCAGGTGGTTTTGTTCTGAATGCATTTCCAAAGACGAAAGGTTATGGAGTTTGTGATGGCGTTTGTCAAGGTTAGACTAAATTGCTGCGTAAAAATGCGTGAAGTTAGTAATCCCACTCTAGAAAATCTTATAACTATACAAATGCACTATCATTATCAACCACTTTCTTGCATTTTTTTAATGTCTCTATTGCTATACCCAGATTCCTTAAAATTAAGTTGGTGGGAGTTCTATCTAATATTCACCCATCCACGAGATCCAGAGCTAAGTTTTTAAGCAAACATATCATCAACCGGTCGTTTTTGGCGCTGTGTGGGATTCACCTGTGTTCCTACCCACTAAAAAACACTCTCCTAGTTCAACATCACCTGAGCTTCCCCTCCGGGACTCCCATGCAGTATTACTTCGGAGGGGAGGAGTTATGTGCAATGTACACCTCGTCCCATTTGTTATTTTAGTTTAGACTTTGGCTCCAATCGTGCCGAGACCTTCCGCTCCTGTTGTTGGTTTGTTAGAATCATTTTCGCCAATCAGCGATCGATATGCGTCATGCTGAGCCCTTTGGGTCCTATCAATAATCGGTTAAATACTTACACTTTTCGCCATTCAGCGACCAACATGCGCCATGTTGAGCCCTTTGGCTCCTGTTAGTACTCCGTGTTGAACTAACTGCTTTACGCTAGTTAACTTTTTGTAGACCGGGGGTTCTTTTCAAAAATTACTACGAACTACACAACTCTATTTGGAAATCAGACTAACTTTATTGAATTCAATTATGCCACAGTTCACCTCGCACAATCGATCTGCATACTCAGCAACTCGCACGATGGATCCCAAGTTCGACGATCGCCCTCGATGTTGTCGTTGCCAGGTCGATGATATTTGCTGACCGAAGTCGATGTCACTGTTGCCGTGTTCTGACGCTGATGGTGCCGTCGTTGGAATGCTACCAAGTCCAGGTGGCAACGTCGTTAACTCGCTCAAGCCATCCACTGCGCACGCCCGCTCGGGTGCCACGATTATTGTCCTCCCCCATGAATGGTGAACTGGTTGGATACCGAGGTCAGTCCGGCGATTCCGAGTGGTCCGCTGGCGCCCTGACGATCCAAATCCAGTATTTGTCCGCGCTCTACTCGACTAGTCCCCGGCGGTGGACCTAGCCTACACCGACGAAGAGTTCGCTGGCGGTGGACATTCTTCTGAAACCGATTCTTCACGGGTCAATCCAGCAATGCCGGTAGAGCCAAGCGGCTGGTTTACTGGTGCCCCGACGACCCAGTCCGGTGCTGCTTTACAATCTACTAAACTAGTCCCCGGCAGTGCGGGCCCCCGCTGGTGAGATTTCCGCCGTTTTCGGCGGTCCCCAGTGAGCCCAGATTCACGAATACTTCTACTAGGAGGCTAACATTGCCTTCTCGTGAGCCTCTTCCCTTCAAGTATTTTGTTTTCAACGCACTAATAACAAGCCCAATCCTACCAGCTTCGGCCTTAAGGACTACCTGTCTAATTAATGTCTTTTAGATGGTTGCCTTTATAGTTCGGCGCACTTTGCTCCTTCGTAGCGTCCTTCGGAGTCCACAATAGATACGATTGCCAGCCATAACGCCCTTTGAATATCCTTGCTGGTGTCGTTATCGGCAGTCACCAATGAGCCTAGATACACGAATTCGTTTAATGTTACGTATTCATCACCGTCGATCTGAACTCGCGGTGGGAGGCTAACATTATCTTCTCGGGAGCCTCGTGTATTTTATCTCTGACGCATTCATTACAATCCTAATCTTACTTGATTCAGCCTCAAGGCTGGTGTTCGTTTCCGCCATCGTCTCGGAACGAACATCATCGGTCTGAACGGACATCATTCTCATGTCTCATGTTCTCATGTTTATTCTCACTTTAACAGCCTCCAATGCAACGTTAACCGAGGTTTGGCCAACAGTGTACAAATATGCCTTTTTCGATTTCAAAACATGATATTTCTGTGTTTTTTTCACAGTAGGTTATTGGAACTTCATGACAACTCACATCTCGGTAATACTTAACATCTAAGAGGGACTTACATACTATAATTGTTATGTTTTTGTATTCTCTATACGTAGAGCAACGATTATGGAGATGTAGAAGGAAATATTTCTCATCACCATGAGGCCCTAAGAGAGGACAGTAATTTTTTGCTAGAACGAAAGATATGAAGAGAAAGTGTTGACAGTTCCGCCAGTGTACGACAGACTGTTGCCCAGAAGTTTTTTGAAAATTTAGCAAAGGGCATGTGATATATACTACTCGAACCAAGCACAATTTCCTTGCCTTACATCACCAATGCGGGGATCGGGAAATATTTTGGAGCTTTTGGAGACATTCCTTTAGGTACACCTGCCCATTGACCGTTCCAGTTGTCACGAATGAGGTGCCCCGCTTTCCACACTAGCAAATTGCTTACCAAATCATTTTTTTTTTGCAAAATATGACATCTTCTGCTTTCTAATGTCCTCAGGGACATCGAGTTTTTGATGAGCAGTGAAAAACTGGAGTTCCGGAAGCTGCCGGAAGTCTGCTTTTACATACTTGTCATCATCCATAACTAGGCAATTTAGTTTCGTCAATATCTGGGTGTAGAGCTTCCGTGCACGTGTTTTACCTACCGTATTCTGCCGTTCATCGCAATTAGGCGCCTTTTGGACTTTGTACATGTGTAGTCTTTCACGTTTTTTTCGCATCTTGCACGAAAGTTTTGGTTAGATTCAGTTTCTTCGCCACATCTCGAACTGAACTGTTGGAATTCCTCTTGAAAGCTTGAACTACCCGCTTGTGATTCTTAACACTATACGGGGATCCATTTTTGCCACTTTTTTCTTTCCGATCGATGGTCAAACGTTGGTCTTACCGATTAAAAACACGAGACACCGTAGAATGTACCATTCCCAGCTTCCTGCTGATGGCACGATGAAAAAGATCCGGATTTTCGAGGTATGTGTGGAAAATTTCTTTGCGCCGCTGATGTTCTTCCGACTCCATCTTCGCAACGATTGCACATCTGCTAGTGAAACTTACACATCGTAAACAAATACACACTGAACAAATTCCACCAAAAATTCCAATAGAAAATACCCAACGGGTTAAAAGTTACAGCCATTTAAAAGTGGTGTAATTTGATTCCGTACAAGCTCTTTACGGTTGTGATAGGTGAGGTTTCGCACATGACTTATTTTTGTTTTTATTTTACTTGACTGCAACTCCTTAAGCTATCCTTTTGACTGAAGCATCGCTAATTGTATGCATTACTGAAATCTAAGGGGTAGGAATACATACTTCTGTCATTTTTAAATGCCATAAAATTTCAATCTATTTATATAATAGAGAAATATTTGTCACTGCAGTCTGTCCTTATTGTGCCAGTCACCTTACATCAGCCTTTTTTTTCTTTAAAAAAAAATGATGCTTTTCAAAAAATGAGTTGTGACTAGAATAAATCCGGAGAAATTTGCGAAATCGGCGAATCCGCTTTTGTAAGCGAACATTTGAATCGACGTTTTTTGGCGAAGAGAAGCTCAATTTAAAAAAAATTAAGATCACACTTGTAGTATACATTGACTATTGACCGGTGGGTAATCGCATGAAAAATCGGAACATTTTGTCGCTTTATTTGAAGGCACGCTCTAGTACAAATTTGAATCATGCGAAGTTTCCGTAAACATTCCTACATCTTATCGCTCGGAATTGAATCAAAATCCATGCTGAAACTGCCAACAAAAGACGATTTTTTAAATACAAACATATACCTAAACACCCCTGCTCCCTTTAGGGTGGATAAACACTATTATTTTAATTCGAAATAAGGAATGATCTCACCAATCTTCCCTTACTGCTTGATATTAATGGGTATCTCTATCGAAAGATGCTTCAGTAGTCGCCAACACCCTTAACCTTGCCGAATAAAATTTTTTTACGTGTTTTAAATCCATTTGAGCAAAGCCGGAAATAAAATCCAAAACATCTGAAAAAATGCGAGGATTTGAAAATTTAAATCGAGTGGCCACCATGACCACCATTGACTTTGAATTTTTGTATAGTAATTCTAGTTTGTATTTAAAATGAATGGAGAAACGGGCAAAATGGGACACTTACTGTAGTCAACCCTAAATGAGACCAACGTCAATCGGTTCCCTGCATTTTTTCCTATAAGATAAGCTATTGTTTAGGACTCCTACCCTACGCCGTCTGAATTGATGGGATTTTGGGTCCATGTCTGCCCACTGTGCATTTCGATACCAGTTTTGACGTATGCTTTGGATCCCCATCTTGCTAGACGTATGTGTATCTTCGGCCCATTTCAGTTTTCGGACGGTTGCTGGAAGTTTTCGCTTCAATAATTCCTGATAAACTCTCCAACACCAGACGATGCCATCAAGCACCGCCGGTCTTCCGCCATTTTCTTGTGATACCATCAGACCAAAATAGCATTATTTTAGTCTCACCTAGCCGTATGATCTTCTGCCAGTCATCAATCGTCAATGAAATGTGCTCGTGAGCCCACTTAAGCCGTGTTTTAAATATTTTTTTGCGGATAACCATGGCTTCTCAGGTGCCATTCTGCCCTTAAGACCATGTTCATGAAGCCGATTTTGCACTGTTTGAGGTGTCACGTGAATTGAAAACTCATTTTCGATTTGTTTTGCAACTTTGGGAGCTGATAAGCCTCGGTTTTGCTCAACTTTGTTTACAATAGCCCTGCCAATCTGAGGACTTGTCTGCGATGGACGTCCTGATCGTGCCGCTGGTAAGTGGATCCGCATTTTTTGAACCTTTGAACAATTTTAGGAACCGTATCTTTACAAACAAGTAGAGGAAAGGCTTGTAAGATGGAACAGCGCCACTTTTGACATTCATAGCGACAACACTATCGCGCTGACAAGTGTTAATCTCATTTTTTTTTCTATACTTCAATTTTCATTTGCTTTTGGAGTGAATTCACTCATTCGATTTAGCTCTTTCAGGTTTCAATGTTCGAAAATGTTGGAATAATTAAAATAGCAATTATTTCTAGTGCTTAATAAGTGGAAATTTCCCATCGATATCAAAAGGTAAACATTTGTGTTGGCTAGCATTTTTGGTGTATTTTTATGATCCAAAGGCATTTCTAAACAAATTGTAAAATTTAATTTTTTTTTAATGTTTTGTGTTTATGGTGTCATGTTTGTAAGATGGAACACTGTTAAGCTTGTAAGATGGAACACATTTGTTTCGTTTTAAAATATTTGAATAATATTTTTTATGCTTGGAAATGCCATGGAATCAACAATAAATTGAAAAATAACAATTCATATTTTGAAATTGCAATTTTCGATGAATTTCGAAAATAGGCCATATTTTTTTTTGATGACTATAAATAATCAGTTCCCTGGCCAAATTGGAGCCTTTTAGTTCCTTTTTCGAAAGATTATCGAAAAAATTGTGCATGTTACGAGCAAAAAACGAATAGTGTTCCATCTTACAAGCCATTTTTTGATATTGCAATTTTTGATGGATTTTGAAAAAACGCCATAACTTTTTTTTATGACTATAAATAACCAGTTTTTTAGGTAAACTTGGAGCCTATTAGTTCTTCTTTCGGAAGATGTCTTTGGATTCGCGAAAAAATAAAAATTTTGCATGTTACGAGCAAAAAACGGATCGTGTTCCATCTTACAAGGCTTACCTATACAATATCAGCAATTGTACTATTGCCGTTACCAGATTTATGATGTTCTATTATCAACGATATTTTAACGTATTCTTGTATTCCACTGAAATAAACCACCCACACTTGTGAGTGGCCCCAACAGCATCCTTACTGTTGGTTTAAATCGGTGCTCAAACTCGATGTTTAAACATATCTCGTGTTTTTTTTTCATTAGGGCGAATCTAACATTGAGAGATTTTCTCCGGTTTCGCTTCTCTTTTGAGGGATCCTTTTGTACAGATCGAAACACAACAGTGCTGGCTAGCATACTCTACAAAAAGTAGTATGAAATACGTAGAGGTGATTGGAATATGTGAAAGAGAAAGTAATCAAAGAGTGTCTATCAATGTTAGATTCGCCCTAATGAAAAAAAAACCCTAGATATTTTAGTGTTTTGCTGAAAAAAAACCACCCACACTTATGTGGACCCAACAGCATCACTACTGTTGGTTTAAATCGGTCCCAAGATTTGAATAACTTTAATGTGAATCTCTGTACAGAGAATACATCGGGAACATAGTTAAATATCTTATTAGCTGCCGACGTCAATTGGATCAGTACACCGTTTACCAAAACGGATCCCGCAGCGAACCCATCCATTTTTGTTCCTTTATTTTGGTGACTTTTAGCCACCTAGGATAGTTAATAACCGCAATGGAATCCAACCATATTATCCAACATCCCATCGATTTCTCGTGGAAGTGCATAGGTATTCTTGGCTTCCTTCTAAGCGAGTATCACGACAACATATTGCCTTAGTTTGGGATCACCAGTTTTTACAGCTTGAAGATGTATGCTAGGTTCAAGCATATTTTGGTACTCTGTGTAATAGCAGCTGATCTGGCAATAACGGAGTAGCAACCTCGGACGGTCAATCTTGCTCATGCTTATGATTCTTCTATTATCAGTTTTCGGCATTTCTAAGCGAAATAACTTAAACTTTGAAATACAAATGAACCTAACGACTGCATGCAAGCTGTTTTCAATGTTTACATTCGATAAAGTGACAGGTACCGCTTATTACACTCTAAAACATTATTAACTATATTCAAGTGGATAAACTTTGTTTGCATATTTTGTTCTATCGTTTCATTGATCGCACCATAGTTTTTCAAAGGAAGAAAAATGTCATGTAAATTCGATGGAAAAATGATAAGCACATGAAACTGAATAGATCCTATACAGCTCACTTTTCAACCGCAAAACAGGAAAATTGCGATTTCTGAGAGGTGGATAAACTTTTTT
>JASCZW010012826.1:0-27318 GCA_034211315.2 Aedes japonicus
ATGTTCAGCATGCTGAGAATACTTAAGGTGTATCATTCATTGGTAATGTTCCTCAAAAATTGTATGCTTACAATGATTACATATATACAATGATGATACTAAATTTGTTTTGCGATAACAGCGGAAGTCAAAACGATATCTGAGATAACAGAACTTGTTACTTTTATTGATACCAGCTTGTTATTTTTCCTTTGCTAGGAATTACTTTGTCATTTTATGGATGGCCCATGAGATAGAAGTAAGTTGAAATACATCACTACCAGATCAGCTGTTTTGCAAAGGGGGCCTTGGGGTTTCAATTCATTCCATACAATGAATATGAGCAAGCATAATTGATTGATTTGCAATCACCTGACCTCGAGAATGACCACGAACCACGTTGTTTGTTTGTTTACAACCATCTCTGTAGGTCGCGGATGAGCACCAGAATTGCACGTTCGAAGGAAACACGTGAACCGGATGTTACAAACCCTTGAAATCCCGCTTGATTTGCCTGCAGATTTGTTTTGCATCTAATTACAGCAGTAAATTGAACTTGTCAATTCCGGTTTGTAAATCCAATTGCGGCTGACTCGGTTTTGTCTCACCCATCATCTCGTTCTGGATCTCATCAGGGAGTTCCAATTTAGCCAATCGCCCAAAAGTGCTTTCAACGAAGACATTTCCCAAACTTTTCCTCGTACATTGTATCAACATTGGAACAGAAACAAAAAACCTCGAACATCCCAATAAGGTGGAATTCCCCATTCCGAACCGTTGGGGAACGAGAAAAACGTTTTCGCTCGCTCCTGCCTCTTGGACGATCGAATCAATATTAGCAGCTGATTCGTGCAACATTTGAAGCACCTTCATTAAAAGTTTCTCGACAAGTTGGGAAAATGCGGCTGTCTTTTTGACCTTCCGGGAAGACTGCTTTTCCGAGCAACGATCATTGATTTGCAGTCTCTCCCTCCCTCTCTAGGTCAGGTTCGGATTACTTTCGCTTACTTTGGGGATGGAATCAAGGCGTTTTTTCTTCTTTCGTTCATAATTCAACACCAACGAGATCATTAGCATGCTACGGCGCTAATGCAAATGTCCCCTTTGGGATTTTTTTCTCTCCTGCTCTTTTGAAGAAAAAGGAGACTTTTCTAAATAATTGGCGGAAACTTGTGTTTTCCTTCCACATTTCACAGTCGGTCGTCCTAGATAGAGCTCTCGTGCTGCTGCATTCCAATTAGCTCACATTTCGCTTCATTTTCCTGGAGGACCAATTTCTGCTCTTTTCGTGGCTCCGGTGGTGTCGTGAAGCGCTGTGGTGTCTCCTGCCGGTGAAGAGCGCACCGAAAGACTTTTGCCTACAGCTTGGGTTTGGTGGGGTTCGCTCTAGTAGGATACCCAAATGAGTGCAAGTTCGTTGGAATGACTACTCTAAATAGTGGTGTGGCTTCATGCGCGGAACTAAATGGTCGTTCGGATGAGAACATCGTCGCAAGAGTTTGCCTAGCAGTTCTGGTGTGGATGTTCTACGTCGTGAATCTAGAGATGGAAAAGCATCGGAGATTGATGAAAACTATCACTGTACTCACGTTTGTTGTTTAACAAACCTTTCCAAAAATTAGTACCTTATAAGTGACTTGTTACCACGCAGTTAATTTAGTGTCTAAACTGCTGTTTTCAACCACGGTGTGACTCTTTTTCGCACCCTGAGTGGCGATGGCTGTGAGAGCAAACATCCATCCATTCCATATCATAGGGGAATTGGTTGCGCTATACATCTACTGGGGGCAGCTACTGACGTCACATTACCGTTTGCTCTAAGATGAACTGTGCCTGCGAACGAATTTCTGAATGATGCAAATCAGCTCCATGCAGTCACGTTCAGCTAGTTTGTTGGTGTGTGGTTTTAGATCGCAGCTAGTGCGATTGCAAGTTTATTCAAAGCTTCACTGTGTGTATTTTTGTTTATTTTATGTATGCTTTAGATAAGAGCATCTCCTCTACAAATAACATGCAAACATGTATGTAATCAGAGATGTACGAACTTTGCGAAAATCTTTTCACCGGAAGCTTTTCATAGATTTGCAACAAATTCAACCATGTTCCTTCCAGTCCCATCAACGAAGAGTAAACGAAAAAAGTAAACGAATGAGTTGAACAAGTCCTATCAGAATTCAAACGGTGCTGCAGATTCGTGGCCGCGCTTTTCTTCCATAATAATCTGTAAATTGTTTCAAATTCATTACCTGAGAACTAAGTACAAAGTGCAGATTCAGTGAAGAAAATTTTTACCGAACGCATTGAATTTGTGAACAATTTATATTATGGGCAATACACAAATCGTTCCAAGTAGTTTCATATTATACATTTTTTGGGATAACAGTCTCTTGAAAATACGAAAATTTCAAATTTTAGCGTTTGGTTTTCCAATAAATCAATAGTTAACAAAGCTAAGCTTTAAAAAAATACTTTTTGAAAAACACTATTGCGACCGTATTAGAAAAACGACTGATATTTGTATACTAGACACTTAAGCTAATATTACACTGTTTGACAATACGCCAAATATTTGTCTCGTTAAGTTTTGCCACAATAATGCTGTTTGCAAAGTTGTTTGTACCAAGCTATCACACTTTGACTAGTTTTGGCAAATGTTTGACTCAAAATTGTTTGGCCAAATATGTCAAGCGATTGTTTGTACCAACTTTCGATAAAAAGATTTGATTACGTACTATACACTCAGCCAAATAATCTTAAGAATTACATAAAGGTTGAACTTATGAACGATGCTATGGAATTGTATAAGACTGACTTATGAATGGATTTTGTTTCACACGACGTTGTTCTAGTACGCCTTTAAGCTTTTTTGATTACAAGTGTTGATATACTACAAGTGGATTCACTGGTCAATCTAGGTAGCTCCATATTTTTTTATCTTTTAGACATCATTATATTTCATAAGATAAATTTACGAAATTTATACTGATTTCGTATAGTGAAATAATCATAATGCAATCTTATAAATAACGAAAGATTATTTCGCTGAGTGTACTGATTGCAAATGATTGCATATACACGGAAAAAGTATATTTCAATCAATGATATTTCATCTAAAATCAACTATATTTTTAGATCGCGAATATATGTCTTGAATCAACTTCAGAATATGGTTGATTTAAATATACTTAAATATGCTTGGAATCAGTTAAATTTGTATGTAGATAAGATTTTTGGTTCCGGAATCGTTGAGAATGAATTTGTATTAGTATGATTGTGTGGCAGTATAAGCCACATTCAACATGGTATTGCTTTGTAGCTGCGCCTTTGCCGACTGAGCTAAGGAAGGACTTTGATAGCTATTATACTGAATTAAATCGCTGTTCACTTTGAAGTCTTGAAATATGCATAGGACTTTCTTCAAATCTTTGACACCCTAAAGGACTTGGAAATAGTTTCTGAGCAAACTGGTTTCTAAAAAACGGAACGTGATTAAAACTTTTGAACTGTTGAAGACCTTTTAAATAATTCCTGAAGCATCCTGCAGTCTTGAAAAAAAAATATTTAGAGGATTTTCTTGAGCTCTTTGATATATTAAAGGTCTCTGAATTAAGTTCTGAGCAATCTGTTAATATTTCCACCAAACAACATTTGTTTTTGCTACATGATCGAACTGCATCTGCTTAAACTTCGCAAGGTTTATTATATTTCTGCTAAGGGTAGATATCGTAACAAACACGGAAACGGTCGTCAACAATAAGCGAAATGGTCCTGGAATGGTTTGTGGTTATGTTTCATCATTCATGAACAGAATCACGATAAAATCAACGGATTTTTTTTTCAGGACGGATTTTTTTCTGTGTATGAATTGGCTTATTTTTCTCTGTGCACTATGGTCCGAATGGACAAATTTCACGACAAAAATCGATAAATCGAAAACCATTAACTTTAAAATAGGATCTATCTTTTGGTTTGGGTTGTGACTAGGGTGGTCCTTTTATGTTCATAATAAAAATTTCAACTTTGTATTCTTATGGTTTAGAGGATTTTTTGCTTCAACAGAATTGTAGATATTTTAATTTAATGAAACTTTGGTGAAAAAAAAATAATTCTATCTTATCTACGTATCGTTTTATAACAGTTTTTCTAACTTTCCTTAGGGTGGGACTTGAAAACACAGTTTTTTTGCTGTAACTTTTTTATTTCAATTTTAATTTGAAAACTCCGCATGAATGACTTTTAGGGTATAAAATGACGCACATTTTGAAGATACAAGATAGGTGCTAGTTATTGTATTAAGAAAGTTATAGGTTGAAATGTAAACAAAAGTACGTTTTTGCAAGATATCTTATTTCTTTATTTGCAAATATTTGCAAACACAGAGTCCGTGAACTGAAAGTACAAACTTCCATCTACAAGATCTATGCAAAATTGTTTGTCCATTTTTGTCCCCTGTAGGCAAAAAAATCTTTTTAAATATGGTAGTTTTACATTTTTTCTGCATAATTTTCGATCAGCAGCATCAAAAATTATCACCAAAGACCGTAACTATTCGAGTTTTTTATGAAAATGTTAATATTTTTATATTAATCCATCTCCGCTCATTTATTAACATTCATATCACAGACAAACAGACATAACACATCGAACATTTTTCACTACAAATCATGGTCACTAACACACCTGCGCCATCTGTTGAGCACACTGTGATGGATGATAAAGCTGAACAGATGGCAGTACCCAAGTAACATTGCCAAAACCATCAAGCTTTACTAAGTTTTATTAAAGTTTTATGAAAGCCACTAGAAATTGATTCGGTTTTATTATGGCAGCAAGAGGTGCCAACAGGTTTCAAATTTTAGTCAGGTTTATAAGAACCTACACAGCTTCTTTACAATAATCTTAAAACCTTGACTTCTAAAATTCCTTCTACTCCTATCAATGGTTTTATTTTGGCTTTATAAACTCATAAAATGCTGTTTTGAAATGCCGTTTTAAGCCTCATTCATATTATCTTATTATGGTCAGTTGAAAAAGCATTTTAAAATCATTTTGCCTCCAGTAAATGCATTAAACGGCTAATTGGCATCGAGGAAAGCTACCAAATGACTAGTTGGTTTTAAAATAGTCATGGCTAAGATAAATTGGCTTTCTGGCAAAACGGCGATTTCTTGCAATCGCCATATTGAAATATATGAAATAATTGAAATGTGAAAAATTAAATACACCAAATTTTAAATGTAATACAATTGAACTGTTGATCTGAGACCAGCTTCGGTATTTTTTTAGATAACCTTCTTGAATTCCATCAATTTTCAGGAGTTTCACGATTAATTTATCAAATATATTTCTTTCAATTTTGTTTTTGTTGTTGTAAACTTGTATAATTTCCGAGGCGCATTAATTTTCAGCTCTTATCGTGCCAATGTTTACCATAACATTAAATGCGCATATGAATTGGATCATGATACGCTATAAAATACTCAATTGGTTTTGGATATTTTTCTATCAAACATAATGTCCCGCAACACTAGAACTTTTTTCTCAGCCATTTTTTACTGTTGAATGAATCAGAATAGCAAAGAATCGTACAAAGCAGAACAAGAAAACCCAACCATGATATCGCCGTGAAGATTGACAGCTGTGGCCATTCGGCCCTATGCTGGTTTTGATGGCGGCCAATAGGTTTTATGATGGTTCTCAAGTGGTCATAACATCTCTCACTAGAACATTTTCAAAATTTTTATGGTCTTAGAAAGGTTTTATTAATTTGTTTTCACAACCGTCTATAGAGTGGGCCACTTTGTACACCTTTCGGCTTTAAAGATGCATAGAGGAGGTGTTGGTGGACAAAACAGTTTTGAATGTAGTTTCACCAACAAAGCCGGGAGGAGTGCTATACGGCTGGAATAGAACTAAAATTGTTACTTGGGTAGTGTGTTAACGTCAAACGAAAATCGGCTATACGTACTCCCTGTGGCGATATTACCAACTAAGAAACATTTGAATTGACAGTTTAATGGGTAATCGGTGAAGAAACTGCAAGTGTTATGTATGTTTGTCTGTGTTAACATATTTTAATCTTCGTTTGACGTTAACACACAACTGCCATCTGTTCAGCTTTATCATCCATCACAGTGTGCTCAACAGATGGCGCTGGTGTGTTAGTGACCATGATTTGTAGTGAAAATGTTCGATGTGTTATGTCTGTTTGTCTGTAATATGAATGTTAATAAATGAGCGGAGATGGATTAATATAAAAATATTAACATTTTCATAAAAAATTCGAGTAGTTACGGTCTTTGGTGATAAGTTTTGATGCTGCTGATCGAAAATTAAGCAGAAAAAATGCAAAACTACCATATTTGAAAAGATTTTTTTGCCTACAGGGGACAAAAATGGACAAACAATTTTGCATAGATCTTGTAGATGGAAGTTTGTACTTTCAGTTCACGGACTCTGTGTTTGAAAATATTTGCAAATAAAGGAATAAGATATCTTGCAAAAATGTATATTTTTTTACACTTCTACCCCTACAACTTTTCTAACACAATAGCTAGCACCTATCTTGTATCTTCAAAATGTGCGTCATTTTATACCCTAAAAGTCATTCATGCGGAGTTTTCAAATTAAAATTGAAATAAAAAAGTTACAGAAAAAAACAGTTTTTTTCAAGTCCCACCCTAAGGAAAGTTAGAAAAACTGTTATAAAACGATACGTAGATGAGATAGAATTATTTTTTTTTCACCAAAGTTTCATTAAATTAAAATATCTACAATTCTGTTGAAGAAAAAAATCCTCTAAACCATAAGAATACAAAGTTGAAATTTTTATTATGAACATAAAAGGACCACCCTAGTCATAACCCAAACCAAAAGATAGATCCTATTTTAAAAATCAAATCTTCCCAAGACACCATCTGTCTAAAGTTAATGGTTTTCGAGTTATCGATTTTTGTTGTGAAATTTGTCCATTCGGACCATAGTGCTGTGTATGAATTTGCTCATGTTTGCCACTCAAGAATTTCCAGAGCGACAAATAAATTATTTGTTAGACTTGAGCAAATTTATTTGACAAAGGGTATCACACTATTTGACAAATCATCAAATAATTAGAATGACAAACACAAACCAAACATTTGCCATAGCATTATTTGGTCAAATATATTTGGCGATCACACGTTGGTCAAATATTTGTCGTTTCGTCAAACAGTGTGATCTCAGCTTAAGAAATTAAGAAATTCACACGAGACTTAATACAGTGGGGGAAATTCGTTTAAACGCAAGGTCATGTTTGGTTTTATTTCCAATACAAAAGATCGAAACAAAAAGTCGAATACAGTTTACTAAAGCCTATCAGTAGTTACGTTTTTGAGAACACAAATTGAACGGAAGTTCATTGTGATCTCTGAAAATAAAGCAAAAGAGGAGGATTTAGAGGGGAAATTTGTTTAAACGCACACTAACGTGAAGCCGCATTGAGCGTACCTATGCTACTGTTATCTTGCGAATCTGTCATATTTACACTTTAAAGCCCTCGTCCTTGATAAACACGTGTTTGAATTTGCGTTGCGCGGTAGTTGTTGCTTGTTTTCGGCAAAATGGGTAAGGGAAAGTATTTAAGCCAGTCGGAGCAAATACTGGTTCGAGAACTCAAACGTCGCGGTAAGAGCAATCGTGAAATTGAGCATTTCTCTGCCAAATGAGCAAATGACTAAACTCGACCCTCTCCGATTTGGATGAAACTTTGCACATGTCTTCGGAATTGGTGACGATGGATTTTCCGCCGGTTAGGGTAATTTTTTGACTCAAGACATTTTTTTCAAAAGGGCGTATGTGTTTTGTCATGCGTATTTTGCAAAAAATCATAACTCGAAAACCGTTGGTTGTTATAAAATTGCGTCTGAGAAGAAGTTGTAGTTAATTAATTTGACTTTATGAAAAAAAATGTACACTGTAAAAATTTTTTTTTTCTTCAACAAAAATCAAAAATTAAACATAAAAATCAATTGGCAAATCTGTCCAACGTACGATTTTTATAATTTTTTTTCAAATAGGTTTTGAGTCATAAGAAAAAGAATAGAAGTTGTATTTTGATGGAGCAACTTAAGATAAAAAAGTTCTTAGAAGTAAGAAAAATTCTATTTTTTTTCTAATTTGTTGTTTTTGCATAAATAACCATATTTCAATAATATAATACGATTTTTTAAGTGATTTTAAATAAAAATGTTTTTGGTGAGCAACATTCTAAATGTATCCGTTTTCGAGATAATTTGAAATGAATGTCTAAAAAATGCCTTTTTCTTTGAAAATATCCCTTTTTCAAATGTTAGTCGTTATTGTCCATCTGCAAAAGTATTCTTCTCAAATTGTACATAAAATTTTCTACAATATACCTTTTATTACCGAGAAAACTAGACAAACTGATTCCTGATATTTACTGTAGGTAAAACGACAAAATTTGCTGCTTATACTTACAGTATATTATGAAAACCTAACCCGAAACAAAAATAATTAGTATTCATGTTAGTGTACAAGCGTATTTTGTTCAGGTAGAAACATAATGTATTTAATTAGTTAAACTGTTTATACCAGTAAGAATACAATTGTTACGCCCATTTATACCTATTCATGAATTCCCTTTGGTGTTGACAGAAAATATAATTTACATGCATACCCCTGCACATACCAATATTTCAAAAAAGTACCTAAAGTGCGTACCTAGTACGTATAAAAAGGATTACATTACAAAGTCATGACATCAGTTTAACAGTGTCTTTCATAAGTAGTGTAAAGTGTAAAACGATTTGAAATGGAACTCGAAACAAAGCATTGTTGTAAACCTTTTCGTGAAATCGGGAGACGGTGTTCGCCTAAACTTAGAAATTTAACTGACAAGTTAATTGAAAACCTTTTATCCATGCAGTGTACGATCCATTTGGACACGTCATTAAGAATTTGTGATTCATGTCGGTTATATTCGTATCGTCGTAATCCTGTCGAATGAGTGGAGCAACCAGAAAACGGTGGACATGACGAAGCACCGACCACATCACGGAACAATTTGGAGGAAATACCATCGGCAGCTTCAATTACCTCGGCATCTTCTCAGGACAATGACTGACCGGATTATTCCAAGATACACAACATTGAGTTATTCAATAATGAAATTGCAGGAATAAATGTGTCTCCGATATCCATTAGAGAATTTAAAAACGATAAATACCGTCGACAAAAATTTGCCGAAATTGTAGCAGGTATTAGACAATATCTATTCAGCTTACCACCACAAGAAGAAGTCGAAGAGTTAGCTACATTGAAAACAAAGGTTGTGGAATATGATGAAATTATTTCCAAATTGAAAGAAAAATTCATAGAACCAGATTGTTCGAGAATAGATAAAATACGTATATTAACAGTTTTGCCTAATTCGTGGACGATTCAGCAGATAACGAGCAAATTTGAAACAAACAAATACCTTGCATTACAAGCAAAAGAATTGGCAGCCGAAAATGGAGTATTGGCTACCCCCAACGACAGATCGGGGAATCGTTTGAATCCGGATATAAAGAATCAAGTGATACAATTTTTGACGAGGACGACATCAGCAGAGCCATGCCGGGACAAAGAGATTATGTCTCTGTAAACACTAATGGTAAGCGTCAACAAATTCAAAAACGGTTATTACTTTCATCACTTAGAGAAACTTTCACTCGATTTAAAGAAGTCAGTGAACATAAAATTGGATTTAGTACTTTTGCAGCATTACGACCAAAACATTGTTAATTGCTAAATGCTTCAGGTTCTCACAACGTTTGTGTTTGCGCAATTCACGAAAATATTGATTTAATGCTTCACAGTTTAAAAAAATATTCATTCAACACTGATTGTAATCAACATTTTGAGAAGTTATTGTGTAATTCATCATCAAGATCAAAATATTGTTACCTCCGTGAATGCGAAAATTGTCCCACGCTGTCAGAATTTGAGATAAGATTTTTAAAAGAACTTGAGAAACATAACTTGTCTGAGATATCGTTCGAACAATGGATTACAACTGATAGATGTAATTTAGAAACTCTATTAAAACCTGTCGATGAATTTGTTGAATATTTTAGCGAGAAATTAGAAAAACTATTAACTCATGATTATATAAAAACAAAGCAATCTAAATTTATAAAAGATACAAAGTCTTCATTAAAAGAAGGAGAAGTAGTTATTATTTGCGATTTTGCAGAGAATTATTCATTTGTACTTCAGAATGCTGTTCAAAGTCATCATTGGAACAATGATCATGCTACAATTCATCCGTTTGTTATTTATTATATGGAGTCAGGAATGCTTAAAAATCTAAGATTTGTTGTAATATCAGACGTTCTAAGACATGATACAATTGCGGTACAAGTATTTATTTCTAAATTACTAACGTATTTAAATCAACTAATGAATATAAAAAAGGCCATTTTTATGTCTGATGGGGCTGCTTCCCAATACAACAATAAAAAATTTTTTGCAAGCCTCTGCAAGTTTAAAGAGAAATACAACATTGATTCTGAGTGGCATTTTTTCGCAACTTCACATGGTAAGGGACCATGTGATGCAATTGGCGGCACATTAAAACGAATGGCAACAAGAGCAAGCTTGGCCAAACAGCATGAACATCCAATAACAAGTGCGAAAACTCTGTATGATTGGGCTATTAAGAGAAATCAAGAAAATTTCACAAAAATATCATTTTGCTATGTTTCACAAGAAGAATATGAAGAGGGAGCTGCAGAATGGGGTGGTAGTTATCAGCAAACAAAAATGATTCCTGGTACACAGAAATATCACTCCTTCATTCCAGTTGCAGATAACAAAATCGCAGATAACAAAACTGACGAAATACTGAGTTTTTATAATATTTATAGGAATGTTAGGAAATAGTGTTTGTAAAAATGTAAATACAATTTTTTTTAAATAGTAGAAAAAATAAATAAATCATGTAAGAACAAAAAAAAACTCAAAATTTGTATTTGGTAATTCAGATTCGTTAATTTCGTTAATTAGGAAGATAGTCAATCTTCTTGGTATAAAAAGGATAGTTGTTGAAAATTTTATGTACAATTTAAAAAAAATACTTTTGAAGATGAACAATCACGACTGACTTTTGAAAAAGGGACATTTTCATGAAAAAAGCCATTTTTTCGACATTACTTACAAATTATCTCGAAAACGGGTACATATACAATGTTGCTCACCAAAAGCATTTTTGTTTAAAATCACTAGAAAAGTCGTATTATATTATTGAAATATGGTTATTTATGCAAAAACAACAAATTAGAAAAAAAAAATGAATTTTTCTTACTTCTAAGAACTTTTTTATCTTAAGTTGCTTCATCGTTGAACAACTTCTATTCTTTTTCTTATGACTCAATGCCGTTTTGAAAAAAATTTATAAAAATCGTACGTTGGACAGGTTTGCTAATTGATTTTTAAGTTTAAATTTTGATTTTTTTTGAAGAAAAAAATTTTTTGAAGTACATATTTTTTTTCATAAAGTCCAATTAATTAACTACAACTTATTTTCAGACGCAATTTTATTACAACCAACGGTTTTTGAGTTATGATTTTTTGAAAAATACGCATGACAAAACGAATACGCCCTTTTGAAAAATTTGTCTTGAGTCAAAAAATTCCCTTAACCCGCGGAAAATCCATCATCACCAATTCCGAAGACATGTGCACAGTTTCATCCAAATCGGAGAGGGTCGTGCAAGATTTTGACTTATTCCGGCTGATTTCATCTGGAAAGGCTCTATAGTCTCACCTTTTGACAATACGGCACCTAGTTTCATTCTCTACGAGCAGTTTTTCATCGGAAATTATGCCAAAGGTCCCCCTTTAGCGAAATTGAAAAAAAAAAATTTGGTCGTCATTTCTCCCTCTCGAATGCTTTTCGTTTAAGGGCACAATCTGTTTACTTTCCAGACGATCTTGAGAGGATCTATGGATTTTTGCAAGGTTATGACAGATAATCGGTTGTTCCGATCCATCAATACATAGTTCTACGACACCTTTGCCTACAACTTCATTATGCCGTTCCTTGTAGTTTTTTCTGTATTCTTGATGGCCTTTGTTTCGATTTCATATCTATGAAAAACCCCTGCTTATCTACACAACCAGTAAACTAAAGGATATTTTATGATCAATTTATTCCAAGCTCAATGCACCTGAAAGTGAACCTAACATTTGCTCAAACATTCAACGAACAACATGAGTACCAACACCGCCAAACCATTAATTCTCTAACAACAGTGATGAATGTTCGCCCGCGTACGCAAAGGTATTCTGCTGGGTAACCACATAAGGTACCTCGAGAGAATCACCTACCCCCGTTAAACACAGAATATGCACATTAAACCAACCAGTTGTTTAGAACACATTATATTTCAACCATATTCGTACGATTAACAACAATAATAGCAACGACCGCAACGCAATAATAACGACATAATCTAGTGAGTGGACTGGCATCCTTGTTACTGGATAGAGGATACCCATTGAATCACCTCGAGCAGGAACGAATAATCTTGATAACTGGCGCTTGGTTATAAAAGAGCTCAGATTAAGAGGTAAAATACCTAAGCAAAATACCTAAGACTTGCAAGCAAAATATTTCTCGAATACCAAGACTTGTTATTTCGGATACCTGGGAATACCTTTGAGGTACTATTTTGGTATTAGTCTTACCCTCAATTTGGTATTCGTACAACATTGTGGGAACAATTTTATGGTATTATCCTCAGGTATTTTACTTCTTAATCTGAGCTCCTAGATACCAAAGCCAGTTATCAAGTGATTCGGTCCTGCTCGGGACGAAATTTTGCAGGAATTTTTGTTTCTCTTATTCTGAGCTCCTCAATATCTTGGCCAGTTATCAAGATCCAAATTAGGTATTCAAATGTTGTTGTCTCCTGCTCGGGTAGCACTGCACCGGTCCTGATAAGACAGGTTGTTCACGAACGAGCACTCGCTCTGACGACATTATACCGTCACTCAAATTAAGACATTTTTGCGAATAGATAGACGATGGCAAATATTTATTCCGGAAGAAGAAGAAAAAAAGTTGCATTTCTACCAACTTACTTACCTGCAAAGAGCAGTTGGGAAAGATGTACAAGTACCCCCCCCCCACACACTTCTTCCTGCTAACGGCATTGAATACCTCGACTCACCTAGAAAGTTGCCATTTGTGTTCTGCAAGAGTCTTGTGTCGTGCGGTTACAATGCATCCAAGTTGAAAAGCTTCAAAGTTGTCTCTTCAGTTCCTGCTCTTTCCTCACCTTGCGGGAGTGACTTCAGTTTCAATCAAATTAGAAAAAGAAACCGAATGAAGGGTGTGTGTGTGTGTGTGTGTGTGTTTGTGTGAGAGTGGGTTTCGACGTTGTCGTCGCCATCGTCGTTATTTTTCGTATCCAAGGGCGGACAAAGGGATTACAGAGTCTTTTTCTTTGCCTGATTGTCATTCTCGATTTTATTCAGGGTTGATTTCGAAACGTAGGGGCAGAGTTGCAATTTGTGAACATCAATATCGTTATATCGACTGATTGAAAAAACACCTATTCAATCAGTTTGCTTTACGATCCTCACCCACGATCATCGCTGCAGTTGCTGAGATGTTTTGCAAATGTTACTGCTACGTTTTCCTATACGAGTGTATTAGTGTTTGAACCCCACAGCATGCCTCTTATATTGCTTGCTCTGTATTTTACGGACACAATCGTGCCAACTGGATTAGATTTCAAGCCAAACATTGCATTAGGTCATAAGCAACAATGTAAACAAAATCGAGGAGAATTTCGATTTGGGTACACAGGTAACCAATAAGCATTAATGCAGTAAATCAACCCTAAATCTGAATTTAAGATGCTACAAGCATTATATTAGCGTTACATCAGCATCTTGAAAGCTATCGGTTGTAAAGCTGCATTTAAAATGCTATTCAAATGCTTGTTGCCTGTAATATGCATTTCAAATGCAAAATAGCATTAATGAAGCATTATCATAGCAATGCAGTAAAGCAGCCGTATATTGGGCCAACAGTGGCATTTATGTTGCATTTACGGCGACTTAAATGCTTGATAGGCTGCCGTAAAGACCCTTTGGAACTGCTTATTGGTTACTTGGGTAGAAAGCTATTACTTTTCTTTGAATCATTTTGAAAGGATGCTTCAAGATAAAAAGAAATTTAAAATACGACCAATAACAAAACGTCCTACAGGGTGCGGCAGAAAATAATGCGAAAATTTTCAAACTTGAGTATTGGGTTAATTCGTGTAGCTAGTGACTGATTTCTGTGGAAAGTGTGTTTGTTTATGTTTACTCTCAAGTGCTGCATCCAAACATTCTATTTGTTTTATTGCAAATTCGTCAAAATGTTCGCGAAAGAAGTGATCACCAGTTTGTTGCTCGCCCAGAAGAAGCCGGAAGCGATTGCCAAGGTGATAGGGTGCCATTTGGCAACAGTTTACTGCATAAACAAGTCCCTGCAGGATGGTCCTAAGCAGCGGAAGCCGAGAAGCGTACGTCCGCGGTTTGCACGCATGCCGAATGTGATCTAATCGGTCCGTGCAAAAATTGCTCGCAACCCGGTGCGTTCCATGGGAAAACTTACAAAGGAATCCAATATTTCGGAGAAATCCACTGCTGATTACGGACTCGGGTCAAGGAATTACGAGTGACTCGTTCCAAGAGATTGCTTTCCTTATTGAAGAAGGAAAAAATGATAATCCTGTTCTCCGACGAAAAGCTTTTCAGCGGTGGCCAACAGCTGCCCGGACCGGTTCATTTCACCGCAGAAAATGGAGAACGTTCCGGTGAAATTCAAATTTCAAACCAAACATCCGGCTGGTGTCATGATGTCTGGCTTGGTGGCGTCCAACGATTTGAAAATGCCGCCTGTTTCTCATTCGATGTCTGGAGTTAAAGATCAATACCGAAGTGTACATATCGGTATTTTAAAGGACCAAGTGCTTCCTGGGTGAAGGCCAACTTCTCCGAGGACCAAAACGTTGTCCTACAGCAGGATGGAGCGCCGTGTCACACGTCCAATCGAACCCAACAATGGTTGAACGATAACATGAAGTTTTGGCCGAAGGATTTGTGGCCCCCTAGCAGTCCAGATCTTAATCCGTTGGATTATTCGATTTGGGCATACGTTGAAGCACGAGCCTGCAAAACATCACACCCTAGTGTGAAAACCTTGAAGTCAACCATAACACGCAAATGGCAGTAAATGTCGGAGGACTACGTCCGAAAGGCATGCTCTGGCTTCCGGCGTCGGCTCGAGGATGTTATTAATAAAAATGGAGGACACATTGAATAAATTTGTTTAAAGGACTTTATAAAGTTAACTGCACTCGAAAATGTTGATATTATTGCTTGAATTAGTTGAAAATGGGATTTGAAAGAAGAAGTACAAATTTTCGCATTATTTTCTGCCGCACCCTGTATATACGTTCCGTCTGTTATCGAAAAGCTCTGTACATGAGACTTTTGTCATCCGCTTGTTTAATGTACAATGTTTGTTTAAAATTTTGACAGATACGTAGGACATACACAAGCAAAAAGTCTTCGTTCGGATGGATAATATTCAACTACTTCAAGCAACATGGGGATTCAAGTGTGTTGTATTTCGAGAAAATATGATGGAAAATTTTAATGATGGTGATGCTGCTGATGATGATGATGAGATACTACCACCTATTGTAGCAAGGTTACTTTCCATAGCAGTGGAATAATCTGAAAAACGATTTGATCAGGATTCTATTGTTGTTTGTGATGATCAACCCCCTGAATGAAGGGCCAAACACGTTTGGGTGGGCCCGTAAGCAGATACGCGAAACCCGCGAATATAGGGAAGAGAATCTCCTTCCAATAGCAAGTTCACACTCACAGCATTAGAATCGAGCCCTCGATTGACAGAATAAATCCAATAGATGGGGTTGAAGAGCCCGCCCTCGTTCCGTGCAATTTCCCATGCTCCCTATTCAAATCGTTTCTCTTGGGTGCCCTGATGGTCCTTCCCTTTCCCCGTTATATATTAGGTCGTGGATATTTAGTATATTTTGTAGTGGTTACTTGATTATTTAGCTTGTGTTAGAAAATTTAGCTGAAAGTAAAATTGGTTTGGGTTTATACCGTTCTTTGCTTATTGATCTGAGTTGTCTCAGTGTTTCGGTGGGTCTACCCCAACTTTTTGAAGAGTGGACTTTAGGATGTTTGGTATTGCTCGCGGTCATAGGGTAGGGAAGAGAACAAAAGAAAAAGGAATATGAGGGCAATGATCTCCCATCGCATCTTCAAGTGATCATTATAAGCTGTCCATTTGGTTCAGGCACTTTTGAACGTTGATGGGACAGCCGATTGCATTTGCATTTATAGATTAGACCTGTTAGATTGGTCTTTTGCCAAGTATAAATTGGACTTTTGTGATTGCAGTATGCACTAGTGAAATAATGTTCGCATTAGTTCTCTACTAGCTCTATTTTTGTACTCTTGTATCCCCTACATTTTGCAATTAGCAACCAGTAGACCAGGGTATTTAAGATCCCCAACACTTTTCTTCATACATAGTAAATTGGAAATCTCTCAAATGGGCACTAATTTCAATCAAAAAAAGATTTAAAAAAAAAAAGAAGAACGCATCTTATCTTCTAATTTAGGCTGTGCGTTGGTTCCTTATTTCACGGTATTACACGGTAAGCTAGTTTCATCCATTTTTACGAAAATTTTACACAATTTTTTATGCCTGCTTTTAAACCTATTTGCTAAGTAAATTACAAAATACCAATGCTATGTACCCGCCCTTAGGAGATCTCTCAAGATACTTAAGTAAGTAAATTAGGTATACAAAGAATGATTTGATTGACATGTAAGTCAGGAGTTTTAATGTGATATATGTGGGGATCTTTTTTTTACGGGATGGAAAATCTGCAATCAGACTCCTGAAGAACTCAGGGTGTGAGGAACAGGGTGCCACTAAAAACCCACCCGTGCCTTACGTCCTGGACCCTCCCCGAAACCACCTTTCGGTATAACTTCGGAGAGAGGGCTATTGTGCTTGTTATGCACCCACTAAAGGGTGTTTCGATCAAAATTTTGTCGACTTAAACTTGACGCGTTTCCTTTCATTGAACATTAAATTTTTTGCACACCCCTCATTTTGAAAATGTGTGTGGCATCATGCCTCTATTTTGATTTTGAGATTAGCACTTCAGTTATCAAAATGTCATCGAAGGAAGAGAAGCAGCGCATCAAAATTTTGCACGTGCATGGTGAAAATCCAAACTACTCTCACGCCAAGTTGGCGAAATTGTTGAATGTGGCTAAATCAACTGTTACCAAAGTATTAAAAGTGCTCGGTGAACGTTTGTTGATAGCCAGGAATGCTGGATCGGGGGAAAATCGAAAGCCGGAGGAGCCTGTCTTTCCTGAAGCGACACAATTGATCCGATGTATTTTGGCCGGATTTGGCATCTTGCCATTACAGAAAAATGGCCATTCAATGAAAAAAGGCCACCACAACTTTTAAGTGGAGCCCAAGGTCAAGAACCCTCCCAATACGCCAGAGCTCCGCCCAATCGAACAATATACGGCCATCGTCAAGTGGAACCTTAAAAAGACTCAAAAAGCTGTTGTGAGCGAGAAACAGTTTAAGGCAAAGTGGCGTTCTTCGGCGAATAAAGTGGACAAGGAGACTGTACAAAGTTTTATGGCAAGTGTTCAACGAAAGACCCGCTCCGGCGTTGAACGAAAGAATTTTACTTATTAATGAAAACTTTGATCGACTCACACACATTACTGTTTGACCAAATTTTGATCGGAACATCACTTAGAAGAAGCAATAACACTAACTAGGGCATCCCTAGTAGCCATATCATCACAATACAGGAACTGCAGCTAGCCAGAAACTTCATTTCTGATCAACATTTTTGTTTGGATTCGCCAAACAATATGCTCGACATCGTGCTCTGTGTTGAAGATTAAAAAAATCAAAGCCTATGAATTCTTTTACATAAAGTCAATCATCAATAGAGACTCGAAAATGCGCATAACTATAGTCAAACTATCTTCTCAATGGCATAAAATCATATTCCAATCAATCAATGTGTCCAAAATTGAAAAATCCGTGCATCTGCTCCCGCTCGCAGCTAAAGTCAGCAGATTCATGAATCACGAAAATTATCAGTGGAAACTCTGCTGATTGCCCCATGGAACAAACCAATGGCCACATTAAGCGGATCGACGAAGTCAATATCATCGTTAACGATCGGAACATAACCATGTCATCACACTGTCTAGAGCAACCCAAGACATTTGTTAGTATAATTTTTAATACAAATCTCCGATTGCTCAGTTTATATCAACGGGGAGTATATAAAGCTAGACGTCATAATACCGGTCAAATCATTTGTACCGACCACGGGACTAAAACTAAATACAACTAGAACCATAAATAGAATATCCCTGAGTACTTGCAGGTATTTCATTTGAGCACTGAGAGACCCTTGGATGTTTAACCTGACACAGACGAAGGTTGAACATCCTGTGGCTGCTGTTAGATCGACTACGAAGACCATTTCATCACTGTAATCATCATCATATGATGGCTCCGAGAGTCGTTATACAACGATAACCGTCACCACGAACGAAAAGGCACCCTGGAATCAGAGAAAGCGTAGGCACATTGCATCCATCAGACAACCAAGGTTAATTCCACTACGCTAAAGCCGCGAACCACTCCAAAGTAGCAGACGATCAAAGCAGCAGACTACCATAACAGCAGATGATTTCTACAAAAAATTCTGTTCGTCCAATTTATTAGCATTTTCATGCATTAACGCAGAGGAATTTTGGAAAGTTAGAATAATGTTCTTGGTGATTATTATTGCTATTCAAAGCAGAGTTATTTTGAACGTGATGGTTTGTTACCTTTTATATAATTTTGCAGTGCAAAAAACAATGTTTATATTGAGAATTTGTTAAACAATTCCAGGTCCTGGCTTGTGAGCTTTCGATCAGATAGAGCATCGGTAATGAAAGGTTCTACCGATCCGCCCAGAAACTGCAGAAACGGGACTCCTTGTGTAAGCTACGTATACAAAAAGGTGAAATCGTACCAGGAACAGTTGATCCGTTACTATACGATCCAAGGAATTCCAGATGATACTAAGAATATTGGAATTTGAGCCTTCCAAAGTTCTGCAAGGTGTTAGATGAGCAGAAGGCTATCGTTGGAGTCAATTGTCAAAAGGAATTTGGACCGGATTTTGGAGCTCAATTCTCCTTGCAAACACCTAAGACACGTGACGGATTTTGGAGTTTCAGATTCAAAGAAACATCTTCGTAATAAATCGGAAATATATTGGGGTAGCAGCAGAAGAAATGCTTAGATTTGGAACTCGCGATGAAACCAGAAAGGAGGCTTTCTACTCGATCTGCTGTGCTTCCTATATTGAGTTAATTAAAAAGATCATTAAGCGCTTTAATCTGAACGAATCCAGTTCCGGCTACTGCATGAAGCGCGGACCCCGAAATGCTGTACACTTTGAAGGAGTTCTACTCGATTATAAAGCTATATCAGATTTTCTTTGTTACCGGTGAGCAACAAGCCATCGAAAATGAGTTTTGTAAGCTGAGGAAGGCAATCATATTAAAGGAGGCAAGGACATCGAGGTGGAAGATCCGGATGGCTTGAGAACTTGTTGGAGAAAACTACTGTGTTCCAAACGAGCAGATAGAAAGCAGGCTTTTCCAATGCTAAGATAGTTCATTGCGAACTTTCTACTGCAGAGCTTAAAAATATCATATTCAATTCTTAAATTGCACCCTGACTGAGTCAAAATATTAGACATCACGCACTGTTCCTAGCGAACATGAAGTAAACACAAATTTGCCTTCATGAATCTCTTGCGCAAGATGATTCAACTTGTTTTGTGGTGCTTTACTTTGATCATTCATTCGTTCCGGAAAGCAGTGGATGTACGTAAGTGCAAACAACTCATTCAATTTCAACGTTCTACCGTGAAGACGAAAGAACAGTCATTCATTTGGAGAATCAATGAAGTGGAAAAACCCAAAGCTTCTCGAATCGATCCTGAAAATTCCTTTTCTCGAACAAATGCCCCACAAACTCTGTAGCGATTACGGCCATTTGGCCTTTTGGCTTCCTTTGCCTTGTTCGGGAATACTTGAAATCCTGTGGCAAAAAAATCACTCACGAACGCGAAAATGAATGACTGGTTACAAGAACATTCAGTCAACCAACCAAATTCTCTTGAGGCTTGAATAGCCATGTGCTTTGCTGTGGTGTGAATGAGTTGTGTGGAACACGAGGACAACGGAATGACTGAGCATAACAAAATAGTAAACACGAATATATTGCGTGACTGATAGAACGAAATGAAGAGAGCGAAAATTGTACACACTGAATATTTTTTTTACTCATCGTTCACGACGGGTGTCAATATTTTCGAGCTTTGGAAAAAATATCCGTTTTGCTGTAGCAGTTGAGGATCGCGAAAGCCGAGGACCGCTTTAATGTACACGGGTAACAGTCGAGAAAAAACTGTTAGGTGAATCAGCCAATTGGAACAATTGGCGCGAAACGGGGCGCATCACGCCACACAGTGCACCAATCAGGCGTTAGGGCGCAGAATGCGAATAGTTAAGCATAATTTGGTAATTTAAACGAGCCAGCAACTTTCCTTATTTGGTAATTTGTGTAACAATATCGAAAAGTGTAGTTAATAAAAGTACGTTCTGTTTAGTTGTTTAGTGTTTAGTGTTTAGTTTTTAAAATCGTAGGACACCCAAGGAACTTTCTAACTCTGAAACTTTTCAAGAATGGTTTTTGAAATATTTCGAACCCCAATTTTCAATTCAAATTTGCAAAATTTCTCTTTCTCTGAAAATCGACACGAATATTGTTCCTAGCTTCCAAGCTAGTGCTGCTTGCATTCCTCGGGACACAATGTCAGCTGGGTTGTGGGACGTAATTCCATTGGTAATGATCGGTCAGCTGGTTGATCCTGGCAATACGGTTGCGGACGTAGACTTCCAACCGATCTAGGGGTTTGTTGATCCAGGCCAGTACGATTTTACTGTCGGACCACAGCTTCACTTCTTCGATGGGTAACTTCAGCGTTGGAACCACCTTGGCGATCAACTTGGCGAGTAGCAAGGCAGCACAGAGCTCCATTTTTGGTATGGTCATCTCATGGAGGGGAGCTACCTTAGATTTGCTGCACAGTAGATGAGTTACAGCTGAACCATCTCTTCTTATGCTACGGAGGTACACGCATGCTCCATATGCGCTCTTGGAAGCATCGGCGAATCCATGGATTTCCAATGCCTCCCTCTCTGGAACGACAACACATCTGTAAATCTCAGGTCTGCTATCGCTAAGGTATTCCACCGCTTTAGCAGGTCGTTGTCAAGAGGGTCATTCCACCCTAGCTTGCTGGACCACAAACACTGCATGATCATCTTCGCCTCGACGATCACTGGGGTGACGAGTCCCAACGGATCAAACAACCTTTCTATTTGGGATATGACACGTCGCTTGGTAACTGCGGCCAACCCTGGGGTGGATCAGCAGTTTGGCAAAACAGGAACAGGTCTCGTTTCGGATCCCACATGAGTCCTAAAGCCTTGATAGCCTGGTTGGCACTAGAATCGTGAATCGGCACCAATGTTTCACGATCCTTTTCTGGAACACTGGCAAGTAGCTCCTCGGAGTTCGAACACCACTTTCACACAGGAAATCCACCCTTCATCAGCAGCTCGTCCATGTCTCGACGCAGCTTTATGGCTTCTTCAACAGAATCCGCACCAGAGAGGATGTCGTCCATATAGGAATCGTCCAAAATGATCTCGGCGGCCTTCGGGAAATTTTCGCTCTCAACACGTGCTAGTTGTATGAGCGAGCGCACAGCAAGGAAGGAAGCCGCCGATGTTCCGTAGGTTACAGTCGACAGTTCAAAAACCTTCAGCGCGCCCGACGGATTGTTGCGCCTGAAGATTCGCTGATACCGCGTCTGTGAAGGGTCCACTCGTACTTGTCTGTACATCTTCAACACGTCCGTAGAGAATACGATGGGGTGGGTCCGGAAGCGCATCACGATGGTAAACAAGTCACTCTGGATATTTGGTCCAGTCGTTTAAGGATAGACCGCTAGCCTTCGCTGTAGCATCAAAAACTACACGGAGCTTGGTGCTGCTACTGGAGGGTTTCAGGATACAATGGTGTGGCAAGTAGTAGGCTTGGGTGCCCGGTGGATCCTCGTCCTCTCGTATCTCCCGGCAATGACCAAGGGCTTGGTACTCGCCGATGAATTCTGCATACTGGGTCTTGAGCTCAGGATTTTTCGCCAATCTCTTCTCTAGGAGCAGGAAACGTTTCATGGCGAGGGATCTGGAGCTACTCAGCTGGGTCACGGAATCACGAAAGGGCAGTTGTACTACAAATCGTCCATTTTCGTCACGCCGGTAGGTACGCTTGAAGTGCTCTTCAAATCGTTCGTCTTCGGTGGTGATCATGGCAGACTCGACAATTTCCTCTTGGTCGAAGAATCGCTTCATGCACTCCTCCAATCCATCGTTCACAAAAACGTTGGCATACACAGGGCTATCGTCTTCCTGTTCCTCGTATGTGCCGGCTACTACCCATCCAAATTGGGTCTCGTACAGGCCAGGTAGGGTGCTGGACAACTTGATCCGGCCTTGCTTGAGGACGTCGAAGAACAGTCCGCCTCCAATCAGCATCTCGATCTCATTTGGGCAATGGAAGGCGGCATCGGCTAGTAGGATACCCGGCGGAATGTTCCACGAATCGATGTTCACACGAACGGACGGAATCGTGCCTGTCACCTTTGGAGCAGTGAGGCACTCGACGTTGGTGGCGAAATCGCTGTAATCCGATGTCATTCGCACCACCACCTTGTGATGCATCTTGGACTTGTTGCCTCCGACGCCGATGACGGGAACGCTCGCTGGTTGCTTTGGAATCTTCAATCTTTGAACTACAGATTCAGCTATGACGTTGATCTGTGATCCGCAATCCAACAAGGCTCGTACACGGTGGACTTGACCATTTTTGGCAGTTAGGTTGACCACCGCTGTCATCAGGAATACCTGCTTGCCCGGTGAGGGAATGCTGCTGGAACACGATGTATTCACCGGTTGCTCGGCAACTACCGGTACCGGGATAACTTCTGGGGGCTTCGGTGATTCAGTGGGCTTCACTTCGGGCTTCTCACGCCGTTCAAAGTGAAGTAACGTGTGGTGTTTCTCGGAGCACTTGGAGCACGACTTATCGCTGGAACACGCTGCACCACGATGGCCTTTCCGAAGGCAATTGAAGCACAGGTTTGCTTCCTTCAGCTTGGCATGTCGCTGACCCACGGTCATCTTCAGGAAGGAAGGGCACTTGTAGTTCTGGTGTTGACCAGAACAGAAATCACACACATACTCCGACGTCACTGCTGCTGCGTGTGACGTCTTGGAAGGCACGAACTTGGACGAAGGCTGCTTCTGGCTAGGAACTTTAGGGTTCGTTGAGGCGAGTGCACTCTTCTCACATCTCTCCAGGATAACGCATCGCTGTTTCAGGAACTCGATCGTCTCCTCGTATTCTGGAAGCTCTGTTTGGTCGATGGAAGCTTCCCACAGCTCGCGGGTCTGATCGTCCAATGCATGAGTCAGCACAGTCACCACGAGTAGCTCTGACATTCCTGAGAGCGGCTGATCGAGTTTCTTGAGGTTCTCCACATGACGCGTACACTCATCGACGAGGTTCCGGAGGTCTTTCGACGACTTCTTCGTCATCTTCTTAAGGTTCAGGATACCCAGGATGTGCGACTCCAGGATTAGCCGCTTGTTTCCAAACCGCTCCTCCAGGATGTCCCATGCGCGCTGGTAGTTGTTGTTCTGCAGGGTTTCAAGGTCGATCACACCAGCGGCATCTCCTTTCAACGCTGCCTTCACTTGGAGCGTATGTTCGCGAACAAATATTTTAACAGCCCACTTGACAGATGCTGCAGGCTTTTTCACGATTTTTGTGATGAGAATATAAGCAATTGTCGCTAGTCTGTGTTTGCCAAAGATGTGTGTTGAATAAATAAATAAATAAATAAATAAATAAATAAATAAATAAATAAACTGCCTTGTCAGTCAAAGGCAAATAATGTACCAACTTAGCTTCCATAATCTCGGATTCTATATGTATATAAAGCCTGTTCACGTTAAATCTCAGACACTTTTCTTTCAGTGTAGATTTTGATTATTCCACGGATCACTGAAACGTTGCACTTATATGACAGCTGAAAGTCTTCACATTACTTCATGGTACCACATGTTTACATTCTTGCTAAATACAATAAAATTGCGTCAAATCAGGTGGAGTTTTTTTTATGTTGGGGCGTAGAACCACTGCGTCCACTGAGTTGAACTTTTGTGGTAAACCCCTGTTTCTTGCCAAGAAACTAAAACTACCGACAAGTACCGTGCTTTGTGTTTACAAATCAGTTGATCAGCGCTTGACTGTTGATCGGAAGGTTGCAAGTGGAGCAAATCGAAAAGTATGCTCCCGACAAATGGGCGAGTCAGCCATTATTGAGAAAAATCTTTCTGTGCGCAATGTTGGGAAGCCAAATCATACATACAAAAAGTGAATCAGACGCAAAAACTGAAGACGTAAGGAGTGAAAACGCTGCCCAACCGCAATGACAGGCAAAAAGTTGTGCTCACACCACATTTTTGCAAACATTTTCTTGTATCATAATGGATGACGAAACATACGTTCTCGAAGACCTTAAACAGCTTCCAGGTCTGGCTTTTAATACGTAAACGTAAAGGAACGCCGTGGTCGAGCATTTTCAGACAAAGAAGGTGTCCGAATTCCCGAAGAAGTATTTGATTTGGCAGGCCATATGTAGTTTTGGTCGAAAATCTAAAAGTGTCGTCCCTACCAGCACTATCAATAAGGATGTGTACGAGAAAGAATGTGTGCCAAATCGATTGCTATCGTTTATCAGAAGCCACGACTCTCCAACTCTTTTTTGGCCTCTTGTCACTATGCGCAATCCGTCCCGGAATGGTATAAGGTCCAAGAGGTCAAATACGTGCCAAAAACAGTCAATCCACCAAACCGTCCAAAACATCGCCCAATAGAGAAATACTGGGCTCTAGTTAGGCGGAAACTCTTCGAAACTTTGAAGAAAGCAAAAAAATACGAAATACGCGTTTTTGCCCAGAAAAGCAATAAATGAAGTTGGAATTAAATGCAAATTACTAATTTTGTTCTCATTTTCTAGCCAGACATTTCAGCCTATGTCAAAAAAAAAAAAAAACTATCAACAAACTCTATTTAATCCTGAATTCAAATACTTAATTGAGTTCCTGATTGAATTTGTTAAAATTTTTCAAATCGAAAATGAAAATGTCTGGGTGGTTTGATCTTTCATATGAAATTATAAAATGAAGAATCAAGTATTTCATTATCAAAAACATAATATTTATCTGATCTCTCGAACACCAAAACACTCATGTTTTCACCAAAAAACAACATTAATGTCCTAAGGGCACCCATTCTACCGCCCACATATTTAAGAAACTCAATCCCTCCCATCAACCGACATCTCACCAGAAATGTTGTTTTCCGTTTTCAATCGACCGGAAAACAGTCTGTCGATACAAAATTTAATTTATCCGCACTTTTGGAACGCCTCAATCGAGTCGCTCGCTTCAAGATTAGCCCTGCCACGTCGAAGCCCTCGCTAAACTGTCAGTAAACTTTTTCCTCCCGATGGAATCGGAAGAAAATTGGTCCACCCCTCTCTCTGCTCCACTTCCCTCCGCTCACGGAAAGGGGATCCGGTAGGCATTAACTGTAAACATTCACTCTCACACCATTCGACACCAAACGCTCCCCGGATGAGGGTGTCGGTCCCAGGTCTGCGCTTCCGAGTTGGCAGTAAACATATTCCTCCACCTGCGATTTGTCTGCTTCTTCTTCTTCTTCGTCTGCTTCAGGTCAAACCAAACCGAGGGGGATAGATCCAATCGGCACACATCCATCCGTAGAGATCGAAAGCTGGAAAAAGTGCTCACCTAATCCAATGCGCATTCAATCATGACTAGTCATAGGAGGGAAAGTTGCTCAACTGGGGAAAAACTTTCCTCGGTCGGCGTAAGATACCGCCCCCTTTTTTCCCTGGATAGCAAACACTTGGATCCTGTATCGTGCATTTTCGTCGATCCGTACTTAGAGACGCTATCGTTTCGGAAAAAAGAAAAACAGAAAGAAAAGAAAACTCACGCTCAGATGGAAAAGTTCTCGAGGAAAAACAAGAGCCCCAGCAGTAACTAGTAGCTTGGAAAAGTGAAACGGACGGCAAAAGATAGAGCTGATAGAGGGGTTGAAAAGTTTGCAATGTTGCAAATTTTATGAACCTCCAACACCGAATCAATTTTAGATAAGGATACAAATAAGGACCCAACGATGATGGGGGAAGCTCCCATAGTCGAGTCAATAAACCATGCCGAAAGGAGCGGATTCGATTTCCGATTCTGGGTTGATTTTTCCGAGTCACAGGAGGCGGCTGTTAAGTTCCAATTGGAACGAAATAGTCAAGAAGAAGATCAGGTGAGAAAACGAGAGTGAGTGTCTGTGTTTTCGGGAACCAAAATAGCTCGAATGAAGGTTGGAACACGAAAAATTTGGACAGAAAATTTTTGTTGGAGTCTATACATGCGTTTTGCTTTTAAAAAGTTGCAACAAATTCAAAGACAACGAAGCTGATATACATTCGAGTATCATGTCGCAGTGCCCTACATGGTATACTGATAACCTTGATTCAGTGAAATTAATTAACGGCAGCATTTCTAGTGTGTCCGGAATTATTCGTGTTCAACCTTTTTTGCTGCAAGGTTGTTCTGAAAGCTTGTGAGAGAAGGGTGCAAGGGATACAGAATGTATGTATATGTGTAGATTCGAAGTTGTAAAACTAGTGAGAAAACTGATAAAAATTTCCATTTACAAGGTTGCCTGCGTGTGCTGCAAGGGGTGGTTGTCGAATGTGCAAGGGGTTGAGAAATGCGAGCAATCGGTTACTGTTGCAACTTGAATCAGGAAAGCTTTAGCGCAATATGTTAATGCACTTTTCGAGTGATCTCCGATTGCCGAACGCAGTAAATTCATGATGGGTGAAGAAGGAGAATGAAGGATGTAGTGAAATGAATATCAAATATTTGGGATACTTTCTTACAATGCAAGACGTAAATCTCAACCAATCAATA
>JASCZW010012827.1:0-27288 GCA_034211315.2 Aedes japonicus
TTTATTACAAACAATATTAATAAATAATAGAATATTTAATTATAAATAATACAAAAATACTAAAAATTACAAGAACACAACTTTTATACCAAAATATAAATCAAATGTTAATATCAACAATTAAAAAACAAAACACACCAAAAATACATAACTTCAAACGAAATTTTATGTAATATAAATTTAAAAGATACTTGTATACAGATACACAACAAAACAAAACAAGCACTACTACAAGCACTACAAGCTACACGCTAGAAAAACCGAATATATCAAAAATTTCATATGCGAAAGTTCAACAATAGTTGTATTGTATAGAAATAAACAAATTCAATAGTTAAAAAACATATAAACAAATTCAATAGTTAAAAAAAAACATTTGTAAAACAATGTAAGAAAACAAAATACAAAACACAAAAAAATAAAGAAACAACAAATTTACAAAATATTGAACACAACTTAAAATAAATTTAAAGTAATAACAAAGAGTATAATAAATAAAATTATACAGAAACGCCAAAACACAGAATAGAAAAGTACCAAAATACCATAAATCCATTGTCAAAATGGCCTCAATTCAAGATTAAAAAATATTACCGCTAAACAAACACAAAAATACATACATGCACAACTAAACACAAAAATGCAAAATTCAAACAAGAATATAAAAATTCCAAATAGGATAGAATATTAAAATAAAACAATACAGAAAAACAAAAATATTAGATTAAAATCAACAAAAACACCAACATTCATCGAAACAAAAAAAAATTCAGTGTTGTTTAATTACATAAAAAAAACATTCAAAAATTCCAAATCAATAAGATTAAAATATACAAATATAACAGAATGAAATGAAACACAAATTCTAAAACAAAACATACACAGTCAACGAAAAAATAGTACATGAATAACAATAAAAAAAAACAAAGACCTTTAAAGTAAAATACAAAAAAAAAACGAGAAAAATATGAGACCATGAAATTATTCATTTGCAAAAGTACAATATTAAAATATTATAAAATTAAATACTATAAAAATACGAAAACACGAAATTCAAAATTCAAAAATGCAAAAAATACAGAAATTCATGTACCCATAAATAAAGAAATACAGAAGTTAGTGAATCCTGGTGAGTGTGAGATTTTAAGTGGAACTCCTGTAACTAGAAAATGTGAAGAAAGATGAGTAACTTACATTTAATTCCAACTACCTTTATTGCTTATCGTGCTAGATATGCGTTTTTCGTCTACAATTTGCAGAATTACTTCAGTGTCGTGTACAAATACTTGACTATTAGTAAACGACGCTGAAAAAGTGTGCACATTGTAGACGAAATACGCGTTTCTGGCAAGATAACGCAACGAGCATTTAAATAGCATTTAAAATGCAACTTTACAACAGACAGCATTCAAGATGCTTATATAATGCTAGTATAATGCTTGTAGCATCTGAAATGCCGATTTCGGGTTGATTTGCTGCATATGCTAATGCTTATTGGTTACTTGGGGTATTTCGCTTGCCACGTAGAATAAACAAAGGAGCATTTGAATAAAGAACCCGTGCTGATTCGAACCACCGTGAAAATTGTGAATAATTGTAAAAAATGTATTTTTATTCCGATTATTATTTAATTTTCCGCCTCACATGTTATGGGTCCACCCTTAGCTAAGTCGGTAAAGGCGCAGCTACAAAGCGACACCATGCTTCAGGTGGCTGGGTTCGATTCAAGGGTGGTCTAGAAATGTTTCGGTATTTTCCTTACTCTACTTGCCACACAATCAAACTAATGCAAAAATGACACCTGGCATCGAAAGCTCTCAATTAATAACTGTGGAAGTGCATTTAGAACACTATTGGTTTCGTTGCAATAGTTATGCCTTATTTCTATCGCCTAAATACTGCAGACCATCGTGTCCTTGCTTGGACAAGATAAATTAAATTCGTTTAACGTCTGTCAATCTTCCGATAGTTTGAACTGGCCCAAACAAACAGATCAACAATAACCACTTAATTGCGCGTCCTTGGCCAGAAATCCAGTTCCTGCTCATTTTGGCACGTTGTCCTCCCGACCGGTTTCCGGCAATAAAGCATCCAATCGACGAACGAAATCAATTTCGTATTGATTAGCATGAAGATGAAGACGAAAAAAATCAGATCTTAATAAATCATTCCCCCGCCCGCCCCGCTCCTGGCCTGCTTCGATCAAATCAACTGGAAAACGTGCGTGACTTTCGGTTGGTGCTTATCTTGTGCGCCGTTTGCGTGCTAGATCGCATCGGCCGGGGATTACTTAACCCAAGCGGCGAAGGGTTGTTCTTTCACTTTTTCCGTGACTTGATATCGCCTTTTCATTCAAATCGGTTCTGTGTCAAATGCATCTCCTCCGTTTCGATTCAGTTCTGGCCGTTCCCGGTGCTGCCCGGTTTTCCATCGAGATCAAGTTTAACCTAATTATGGGCGCTCCGATTCGTGGGCTTTGTACTTAATATTTGCCTTTCGTCGATGCACGTTCGTCCGTACGTACGTGTGAGTACCGGAGGTTTCCTTTGTAGGTCAACCCACGGAGATCACTTATTACCTTCCTCGGCCAAGCTGATTCGTAGGTGCATGGAAAAGGTTAAAATATGGCCTAACTCAGACGGAGAAATCTCCCGCACGTATGAAACCAGTACTTTGCGTAATACATGTTGCCTGATTTTCGATGCTCGTGTAGCTGAGTGGAAAGAAAGATGCTGAGGCATTCTCACACATGAACGAGCAGACCCATCGCGCGCTGGCCGATCTTCTATTTTTGAAAGTCATCCCGAGCCATTCTCTGCCAATTAGTTCCAGGCGTTGGAAATCTATTAGATTATCTCCACTGCAATCAATTCTCTCTAATTCGTTTACATTTTCCACTCTTTGCGGGATTCCGCCGCAGTCAGTACACATGTCGTACCCATACCAAAAACCTTCCTTCGAGTACGACATGAACCGGGTGCCGCTGAGTCCTCACCACCAGCCGCAGCAGCCTCCATATCCCAAGCCAGCGCTGCAGCACCCATCCCCTTCCCCGTCGGTGGGTGACTTCCTGCCGCCCCTTCAGCCACAGCCGCATCAGGATGCCGGGAGGATCGCGATCAATTTACAGTGCCCACGCCTTTCGCAAGCGAACAACCTTCATCCGCAGCACCTGCAGCATCTCCAGCTTCATCCCGGGACCATACGGCCATCCTCCGCCAGCACCACCGTCCATGGGTTCGCCATCACCTGCGTTATATCATCACTCACCCCGGGGCGGATCGGGAGGGTCAGCAGGCCATCACCCTCAGCATCAGACATTTCCACCGAATTTCCCTCCCAACCCGCAGCAACCCATTCCTGGCGGAGGACCCGGCGGAGGAGGAGGAGGAGTCGTCGTTGGCGGCGGCGGTGGCGGTGGACACAATTATTCCCAGTCCGACGATGACAGTGGCTGTGCACTGGAGGAGTACACTTGGGTTCCACCCGGACTCCGACCGGATCAGGTAAGACGCGACTCGATCGAAGGTTGCCTTGTGCTATCGCTTGCAAGTGCGCGCGACAATTAACTATCGGAAAATTCCAATTTAATTATACGGCGTGTGTGCGCGCGCGCGTCCGTTGTCAGTGTTCGGAGCTGGTTTGCGGTAGAGAGTTGGTTGTCGGTCGACTTCCGAGGGTGCCCACGGTTGGTCGGAACGGTTGCGATCGACCTGTCCGGGGAAAGGAACATGTTTATCGCGGCGGTTGTGTCGTTTGCGAGGTTGTTTTCTTTCCTGATACTGAAGCAGTGATAGCAAAACTATACGGCTTACTTTGATGGGTTCCCATCGGGGTACGGTTTTGTTTGGGCGAATCGAAGGGTATTGTCTTCACGTTGCAAAAAAAGTGGAGCTTGTATTCAGGAAATCGATTGAATAATAACTTTTGTGAATTTTGCGAGTGAAATGCATGCATTCAAATTCTTCAACAGTCTTAAAGAAACTGGTGGTTTCTAACGATTAAAAAGCATGAAATATTTTCAAATCATGGCCAAGATAGGAGCATGACTAAAACAAGTGACGTTGCCCTATAATGCATTTTAAATTTATTGAATTTTAAAAATTTAGTTTGATTTGCAAGTCGCTTAGTGACAAACTGTTTCTTGTGTCGACATGCATCGTCTATCTGGTTTTATTTTCTACGCACAGTAAACTGATACACTTGGAAATTATAAACTAACACTTAACTTGTTCACTTTTTAAAAAGTAATAAATAAAAACTAAAACAAGTATTCAAACAATCACTTGTAAACGCGTGAAAATTACAATAGAAAAAAAATTAACTTTTGACATATCTTGTTCTAAAATGATAAACTTTTTCCAATAGAATTTATCCTTATGGAATTTTCTCGTTTCTTCTAGTTATCATTTTTGTGTTCCAGTTATCATTTTTTTTTAAGTGTACAAGTGAAGTGTTGGTTTCAGTTTTTCAAGCTTTACAATTACAGTCGTTCTATTAATAAAATCGTAAAAGTGTTAATTGAAACTGATACCATTTCAAGATTGTACCTGAATACTGATATTTTCTTATCAAATGCAGACTATCTCGTTACCTGCCCCAGCAAAAGCAAGTTGAAGCAAGCTGAAGAAAATATCTAAAATTCGCGTTATTAGACTCATTGTTCAAACGTCAAGCTTGAACAGGAAACTAGAATTGGATCATCTGTCCAAATAATCAATCTCCACTCAGTATAAGCGTGCTTTCAAAATTGCCATAAGGCCAAGCAGTATTCTTCAAATATTACATTTTTTCACATCGAACCCAGTTGTCGAAAATCATTTTGACTAAACTGGTCGCCATTGTGGACCGATTTTAGCGGTGTGAACGATCGGAGGTACTTCCTGCAACTGACCAAGGTTGGTCCTTCACGATGAATGTCTATGTTTCGTATAAGTAGACGACTAACTACCGGTCTAATGAATATTTTTAGTATAATTTTAATAATTTTTATTTCTCTGCTTGTGTCGTTATTGGCGGTCACCAATGACCACAGAATCACAACCTCTAATGCAATGTTAAATGACAAACTCGGCAATCCATCACCTTGCCGTAACCCTCTCCGAAATTCGAAGGGACTCCAGGGTGTCCCTGATACTCGGACGACTCACATCACTCGATCCTTCGTTACTTTTGGAAATCCACGTTCGTGCATGATCTGCCAGAGCTGGTGAAAATACAAAATACATATGAAAAAATAACATAACAAAACATAACAAAAACAAAAAAAATACAACCCCACAAAACAATACACAAACATACAATAAGGAATATGCAAATATTAAGACTAAAAAAAAATTTAACAATACAAAAACAAAAATACAAAAATACAAAAATACACAAATTCAAAAATACACAAATTCAAAAATACAAATATTCAAAAATATAAAACTAAATGTTTCCAAACTACAAAATGAACCATAATAAAATTAGGAGTATAAAATGTGTTTAAAATTTGAATTTACAAAAATACGTGATTACGAAAATTTAAAAAAGCCAAATAAAACACGAAAACTCAAAAACCAAAATATTTCCGTCACTTTTTTTCATATAACAGGTGTTTCGATCAAAATTTTGTCGACTAAAACTTGACGCATATTCTTACAGCGTGCATTAAAAAAAATGCACACCCATCATTTTGAAGATGTGTGCGTGTAGCATCATACCTTTATTTTGATTTTGAGATTAGCACTTCAATTATCAAAATTTCGTCGCAGGGAGAGAAGCAACGCATCAAAATTTTGCTCGTGCATGGCGAAAGTCCAAACTACTCTCACGCAAAGTTGGCGAAATTGTTGAATGTGACTAAGTCAACTGTTACCAACGTATTAAAAGTGTTCGGTGATTGTTTGTCAACAGCCAGAAAAGCTTAATCGGGGGAAATCGGAAGCCGGCAGCGACGACAAAAAGAGTTGCTCGATGTTTCAAGCGGAACCCCAACCTCTCCGTCCAAGATGTCGCAAAGAAGCTGGGAGTGGCGCCTTCAACCGTGGATAGAGCTAAAAAAGAGCTGGACTGCGACTTACAAGAAAGTGGTGACTCGAAATCGCGACGATAAACAAAACACGTCGGCCAAAGCACGATCGCGAAAGTTGCACAGGACGATGTTGATGAAGTTTTTTTTGCGTGGTACAGGACGATGAAGACTCACGTCAAGGCAAACTTTAAACAGCTTCCTGGACAGGAATTTTATATGGCAATCGGACGAGGAAGCACAAGCACATTAAAATGTCAAGCTCTCGAAGAAATTTCTGGTGCAACATCTGTACCTATGGCTTGAAGAGCAACGTTTACATTGCGACCGGAACCGTCAACCAGGAAATTTATCTGAGCGCGTGCCTACAAAAACGTCTGCTGCCTATCCTGAAGCGACACAATTATTCCGTTCTATTTTGGCCAGATTTGGCATCTTGCCATTACGGAAAAAGGCCATGGTATGCTGCCAACAACGTTCAAGTAGTGCCCAAGAACAAGAACGCTCCTAACGCGCCAGAGCTCTGCCCAATCGAACAGTATTGGGCCATCGTCAAGCGGAACCTAAAGAAGACTCAAAAAGCTGTTGTGAGCGAGAAAATGTTCAAGGCAAACTGGCGTTCTGCGGCGAATAAAGTGGACAAGGAGACTGTACAAAATCTGATGGCAGGTGTTAAACGAAAGACCCGGCAATCTGCATTCGGTAAAAACGCTTACCCAAATATTTCTCCTGTGTTCTGTATTAACTGAACTTGAAAAAGAAAAAGAATTACACTTGAATCCTAGAGGGTTTGAGCTGTTTAGTGGAATACTTGTAACTATAAATTAGAAGAAAAATTAGTAATCTCCATTTAATTCCAACTACCTTTGCTTATCTTCGACAGATACGCGTATTTCGTCTACAATGTGCAGACTTCTTCAGTGTCTCGTACTAATAACTCGACTGGTATTAGTACGAGACACTGAAGAAGTCTCACACTGACGAAATACGCGTATCTGGCGAAGATAAGCAAAGGTAGTTGGAATTAAATGAAGATTACTAATTTTTCTTCTAATTTATAGTTAGAATTTGACTTATTAATAAAAACTTTGATCGACTCACACACATTACTGTTCGACGAAATTTTGATCGGATCACTCGAAAAAAATACTTAGGTACATATGTACAAAATAAGAGGGCAAACATTTTTCAACTCAAAAATACAAACTACCGTAACACAAAAAAAAACGCAGGAGTACACGATACAATACAATAAAAATACATACAAATATCCCGAGCTTAATAATACAAAACTTTCAAGCAAAACACAAAATACAGAAACCCAATCAAGAATATATAAACATTTACATGCAAGAATACAACAATAAATAACAAGGATATACATCTATGAAAAAAATAAAGATGTACGAAAATGCAAACTTAAAATAACAATTTTAATTACAACAAAACTCAACCATACATACAGACAAAAAAAAACACTTGCACAAAATAAAAAAGAATTGGGGGAATGAAAACTTCAACAAAACAAAAAATATTACATACAAGATACAAAATTAAGACAAATAAACTTAACATACCCAAAAGTATAATATTATACTAGAAAACAAAACGCATAAAAATGCAACATACATGCATTTCAAAAATAATAAACAAACTATACATAAGCACAAAAGAGGAAACATAAATAAAATTCATTTATACAAAAATACAAAATTCATTTACAGGTATACCTCGATAGTACGTACATCGAATTTTCCTCTTTAAATCTTAATTTCATAAAAATGACTGGTTGTATCTGAAATCTTATATAACCAATAGAAATTGCAATCTTCTGCTGTTTCTTTTGATTGTATTAGATTTCAGATCAATCTGTAGTTTTATGCAACTGCAGTCTAAGGAAATGCAATTTGAAGTGAGAAAGTTGACGTACGTACTATCGAGGTTTAAATGAAATATGAAATATAAAAAAAAATCTTAAGCTCAAGAAAAAAGCAAAAGATACAAAAATTGAAAAATACAAGAAAAAAATACGAAAACCAAAAATAAATACGATAATAATGAATGCTGCTGAGTGTAAGATTTTTAATGGAATACCTGCTACTAGAAAATATTAGTAATTTCAATTTAATTCCAATTACCTTTATCGCTTATCTCGACAGATACGCGTGCTTCGTACTTCGTTATATGGAAATTACTATTCTTTCTTCTCATTTTCTAGCTGCAATAATAATGATTTACAATATAATACAAAGGAACAATCAAACAAAATTATCACACTCATGTGATATTCAACTATAAAAATAAGTGTCAAATTCAAAAATAACAAAAAAAATCGATGCACAAAAAATACCAATTCGTAATAACACACAATGCAACAAAATAAAATAAAAACATCGAAACACAAGAATGAAAACGTACAAAATAAAACAGAAAAATACAGATATACGAACAAGAATATAAAAATATTGGAATGCTAGAACATATCAATGAAAAAATCAAAATACAAATATGGCAAGATAATGGAATACAGATAACAAAAACAAATACAAATTCCAAAATCTAACAAAACACATGTACAAAAATACAAATGCATGTTAAACTAAAATCCAGATATCAAAACTAAAAACACATCATACAAAATTGCTGAATACCACCATGAAATAAAAAATACAATCAGGAATATGCTAAATTTACATTCAATAATACAAAATTACACAAATTCTAATTTCATCAAACTACATTCATGAAAACTGAATATAAAATAAGCACATAGGCACCAAAATAAGAGAGCGAAATTGATAAATTTCAAATATTAAAAAATTGCATGTAAACAAAAGCTTAAAACACAAAAACACAAATATACAAAAAAAATACGAATTAAATACTCCCATGTAGTTTTTTTTTTCAAACTTTGCAATTTTCTTTCACTCAAAATGTTATCAGCAATATAAAAATACAAAACAAAATCAAATTACAAAATTCCGAATTACAAGAAATACCTAAACGCAGATGTACACGATACAAAAACATATAGAAATTTAAAAAAAACAATTTCAAACACAAGAATACAAACCTTCAAAGCAAAACACAAAATACAGAAATACAAACAAGAATATATAAATATTTGTATGCTAAAATATAGCAATCCAAATAAACGAGAAAGGTAACAAAAACGATGCACAAAAAGATAAAATTACGGTTAAAAAACTCTCGTTCCAGAGTACAACTATACATAACGACTATTTCAGAAAGTATAAACACACCTTATTTTAACGGTCACTTTGAATATAATGAAATATTTCAACATGTTTTGGCTGCGTCCTTTTGTTTGCACATTTCTGAATGACATAGCATCAAAAAAGTGCTTGTGTTACCTATCAAAATGCGTGGTCTTACTCCGGAACAACGAAAATGTATCGTGCACAAATGGTGCACTGTGAGCGGACTCTCCTTGAGAAAATTGGCCAAGGAAGAGGCCAAAAGAGTGGTCGGAAATCCGGTCCTGTTAGTCCGGATATCGATAAAAAGATCAGGGATGCCTACAAGCGGAAACCAGCGACTTCCGTTCGGGATGTTGCGAAAAAAACTAGGAACCTCGTCGAGTAACGTCATGCGTGCCAAAGAAAGACTTGGGCTAAAAACATACCGAAATCAGAAAAAAAAAACCCAAAACAGGCCGCGTCTGTGAAACCACGGACCCGCAAACTCTACGATTCGTTATTGTGTAGAAATTTTGGGTGTATAATATTGGACGATGAAACGTATGTGAAACTAGTTTACAAAACGCTTCCCGCTTCCACAATTCTATCTGTAAGCGAAGACAAAGACATCCCCGAAACGGAGAAGGTAATTTTTAACGAAAAATTTGGTAAGAAGGTTATGGTTTGGCAGGCAATATGCGAGTGTGGTAAAATATCTAGTCCGTACATCACAACGGAGACGATGAACACTCAGAAATACGTTAAGAAATGTCTCCAGAAGCGATTATTGCCGATGATCAAGCAGCACGAAGGTCAAGTAGTGTTTTGGCCTGATTTGGCGTCATGTCATTATGCAAAGGACACTTTAGAATGGTATAAAAGCCAAAATGTTTGTTTCGTGCCGAAAGACATGAATCCGCCGAACTGCCCGGAAGCCCGGCCAATCGAGACTTTTTGGGCTTTAACCAAAGCAAAGCTTCGAAAATTCATAAAACCAGTGGACAACACACACTTTCTGCAACAGTCTATATACACAAAAATACTCAATACATATGTTCAAAATACCACACTAAAGACTAAAAACAACAAATAAACACTACAAAAACACAAATACGATTCTATAAATAACAAAACACAACAATATAAAAGTACTATTAAGAATATACAAATATTTATATACAAGAATACAAAAATACAATTAAGAATATAAAATAATTCATATGCAAAAATAAAACCAATACGAAACAAAACGAATATAATTGTTCAGAAATTTAAATAAAATAAAACAAAACTAAATAACAAATAATATTAAATTCAATCTAAAACAAAAACAAAAATACAAAAATTCTTTATAGCTTTTTGACAAAAATACACATATACATTAATACTTTTTTCTCTGTCCATTACATATAGGACGTTACACGTTATACAGAGAAAAAAATGTTTTAAACAAACTATGGTTAGCTACTTCTTGTTCCTTTGCAAGTCAAGTTGATTTTTCTAGTTTCCTGATCCCCGTTGACATGAATGCGGCACACAACACGCGTACGCAAGTATCCATCTTCATTGGCTCATTACACATTCCGGTGTCCACCGGCATCATGGTAGATTCCTCAATTTCTTATTCCCGCACCTACCGCTCTGCTCCTTTTCTTGCTGACGCACTTTCGACTGACTCCGAGCATACCGTTTGGGACAAGAAGCCAGCAGGTGTTCCTCTGCCTTGCAGATGGAGCATCTGATCTTGTTGCCTTGGTTGAAGGATGTCCTACACCAAATTGCATCACGGAAAAAAAACGCTTTAGAAAATTACCTAGTTGACAAACTTTTTCAAACTTTCAAACAATAAAATATAACAATAAAATAAAATATGCCACATGAGCAGATTTGTTGCCGAATCACTTATTTCTTGGCAAACTTTGAAAGTTTCTGCTTCCTTACTTCCTCCGGAACATCAAACTTGTGCTGGGCAATGAAGAACAGTATCCCCGGAAGCTGCCGAAAGTCCGCCTTGACGTAAGCCTCATCATCCATAATGAGACAATGAGGCTTAGTCAGCATCTGGGTGTACCGGAAAGAGTCCGTGACTTTCCCACCGTATTTTGCCGTTCGTCACGATTTGGAGCCTTCTGAACTTTGTACGTATGCAGTCCCTCTCGGTCCTTGGCTGAATGAAAGACTTGGGCAGATTCAAGTTTCTGGGCATATCACTGACCGAAGCATTGGGATTCCGCTTAAACGCTATTACGACCACTAATTGAATTCTTACCGCATTTCTTCTTCCGTTCGATGTTCAGGATTTGGTAGTAAATTTTAATCACACGGCTCATCGTTGACTGCACGGTTCTCAGTTGTTTTCCAATGTCCGGATGAGAGAGTTGAGGATTTCTTAGGTACTTACGCAAAATCAGTTCGCGAAGTTGTTTTCGGGTGAAGCCATTTATTCTAATTTTCAAAACAAGCGATAAAAATATAACAACAAAAAACACTTTGAACTACTTTTAGCCAAATTTTCAAGAGAAAATACCCCAAAAACTTAAAAAAATATCAAACAACTTACGATGAATAAAAAGTTCTCTAACCACAACTCCCGACGAAATTACTATTTTGTGGAAATAGCGTATGATAGGCAGGCAAATGATAATCCATGATTGGTGGAGCTGCTAGTTTGCCAGGAATAAAAGAGCGCTATTGTCAAATGAAAGCTCATGCAGTTAACAGACGGGATTGCCGACGTATTAGATCACCAAAGAGAGAAGGGGATTTGAGAACCATGGAAGTTCGCCAAGTTCGTTTGGCCTCCAGAAAAGCCATCTGAAAATTTCGACAGCATTAAGCGTAACGACCGGTACCCGTCTGTATTTGTACCAGCTTGCAAATGATGCAGAATAGTTCCGATAAATATTGAATTTAAGAAACCGGTGCAGCAGTCTTTTTGAGGATGTTCTAAAAAAAAATTACCAGAACCAGGTTTTGGAACACCGCTGAAGATGCTCTTAGTATTGTTTTACCTTCGATAGATTCGCCAATTTTTTTTTCGGTTTGATTTGTCACTGGGGATGTCTGCTAACTAGTCCAAAGCTATACTGCAAGTTTCATAAAAGTTTCAAAGCATGCTTTACGTAACTTGAAGTCAATGCACAACTTCATTAAGGTAATAGATCTTACGCATTTCTGAAAAGCTTTGTTTCTATAACAATATAGACTCTCCTTCTGCATCAAATCCCATGTAAAATCACAACAACCCCACTTTCAGTCGACGAGATATGCAAGTTCTTTTTCATTTTAAAAATTGTACTGTAACAAGGTACGGGTATGCAATTTCCGGGTCTCTAGTATTTAAGGAATACTTTCAAAACATTTCTATTTGTGAAAGTCCTTCCAGCCCACTGCATTTTGTAATTGTAATACCTCAGATTCCAGGCGATAAAATCCAACGATCCGACAATTTGTTGCTCCACCGATTGAACCCTAACTGTCGGAAACTCTGTAATTAATTGCCCATTAAAGTTTCATTCGATTTGCCAGCCTCACTACTAAGCAAATGCATCGGCAGACAAAGTTACAATTAAAACATCTATTCCTACGCACAAATCGAACCGAGGTGTTGCAGACGGAGCAGGTCCTCGCCAAGGCATGTAAAAGCAATAACCTTCCGCTCCGTGGTTGTTCAGTTTAAAAAAAAAAAACAACCCGCACCAGTACCAGCCCCATGGTAGTTATTAACTATTACGAACGATCCCCGCTCCCCCTCCCCGAAGACTCCTATCGGAAATCAACCATCTACATCCAAGAGATCGGTCAGTTTCCATGTAAGCAAGCAGCCGTCTCACGTGGACCGCAACTGCGCTGCCTGCACTGCACCTTTGCAACTATCAATTGCACTCGCGCCAACCTAACCCCCTGACCGACGAACGGAACGCAAATTATAATACCAGTTTCAGGCCGAAATGACCGCTAATGACTCCTTATGCCTCGGCTCAAGATCGGACAGACGAGTAGCCCAGAAGCTCCCATCGCCGTCGCGTCATGTTTGCATCTGGTCTGGAAGACAAAAGAAGGCAGATTGCCCTTTTCGCCCAACGGTGGACCAAGGGAGGGGGGCTGGGGAGGTCGGCCATATCGGACCGGAGAGTCAGGGGACAGTTTTATGCGCACACCACATCAGCAATAACAACGGCATGGAGGAATTTTAATTATCGACTCTGGTACAACTGTATCATCATTCATATGCAAATTGCTAAGACTTGGTTGCTTGGATCGGTGTGCCGGTTGTGGAGCATGCCAACAACAGCCAGCAACCAGCAGCCTACTGGGGGCCGCCTAGGGTCTGGAAGCTAATTTTTATCGCTTTTTGTTGTCTTATGTTGAGTTTCCTCCACGGGCAGATGAGACAGTTAATTGCACAATGTAAATGGGTGGGAAACACCGGTGAGGTATGTCGATGGTATGCAGACAGGCTACATGATTCCCAATGTTTCCAGTATGGAACGGAGGCAAGTTAGTAGCGTTTAGACGGAATGATTTACAGACCCAGAGCTCTAGTTATGATTTTTGCATGCGATGGATGGGTGGGTAATAAATGGGGTTTAAAGGTTTTCTTAGGAAGTAGATCTATCATTCGAACTGAATTTTACAAATATTTAACAAAACTTCTCTGCTGTCGAGGAGCATATTGGTGAATGATTAAGTGAAACTCTAGTGAAGCTTTGTGCAACTTTGGCATTCCGGAGTTGTTCAGTTTGCTTCCGTACAAATTTTTCCACCATTCCCCATCATGGTTCTCTAGAACCAACTTCAATAAGATGAAAAATAATCATAAATAAAGCGAATGTATATAATCGGGTTTCCCAAACTGATTTCTCGGCTGCGCTGCATCCAATGCATTAAACTACACAGAAACAAATAATTAATTTTAACAAGCGCGTAAAATTTCCTCTCGTTTAATTTCAACCCAAAGGAGGCGTAAACAACGAAGTTGTATGCAATCTTCCATGCACCATACAACAATGTTTGTTATCTGTCATACAACAGGCTAGATGCAGGCGTTATCTGACCTCAGTTTACATGATACATCCCATTAAGTTCTGCCGAATCTAGCATTCCCTTTATGTGCATTAGAAAACGCATAAAATTTAATGTTCCTTTTTATCTGTGTATGGTCCATGGATTTGAAATCTTCCTAAAAAATTGTCAAATAATTATTTTGGAAACTTTGAATTGCGCGTTTATGGCTGTTATATTTTCAAGTTAAAATAAATAAATTTATTAATTTATTTATTTCTACTTGAATACTCGAAATTTCCCTTCACTTCTTTAAAAAAAAACCTTTTTCGAGCGTATTAGTAGAACGGTTATAATTGGAAAACTAGGAAAATTTAAATTAACACTTCACTTGATCACTTTTTCTAAACAAAAAACTGAAACCAATTCCGTTAAATTCCACTACAAAAGCTTATCTTTTGACAAATTGGCCTATTTCGTCTGCGACTCACAAACTTCTTCAGTGTCGAGCAGTCTATAAGTCGCAGAAGAAATTGCCTATCTGTCAAAAGATAAGTTTTCTGTAGTGGAACTTAACGGAATTTGCTCACGTTTTCTAGTGATAGTTAAAAAAGTGTTTTCGTTTTTTTTTCAAAAAAGTGATCAAGTGAAGTATTAATTCAAATTTTTCTAGTTTCTCAATTTGTAAATAAGTCTTCCAGAATGCCTCCGGAGAACCTGCTTGCACCAAACCACGTCGTACGATGGCCTTTTCATTATATCTTCTTGATAGATTTTTGGTTGGCATGAAAGAGAACCATTTGCCACGATGGCCACTCTGGCAACCTATGGGGTGTCCCGGGGAACCTGTAGGAGATTTTTTGCGCCAAACCACGACGGTGCGACGGTTTTTTCATGTTTTTTTTCTTCATGAGACTTTTAGTAGGCCTGAAAAGAACCGTTAGCCACATTGGCTTCTCTCGGAACATCTGAGGTGCCCCGGAGAACCTGTAGGGAGGACATTTCTGTTTTGCACCAAACCATGTCGTGCGACAGCTCTTTCTTTTTATTTCATCTGGAGAGCCCTTCAGTAGGCATGACCCCAGTGGTTCACAGAGTGACTAATGTAACCAATGGTTCTTTTCATGCCAACCGAACGTCTCTTCAAGAGAAATCATGAAAAAAGAGCCATCGCACGGCGAAGTTTGGTGCGAAAACATAAATGTCCCTTCCCACAGGCTCCCCCGGAATACCTCAGAGGTTCCCAGAGTGGCCATTGTGGCAAATCGTTCTTCTCATGTCTACCAAAGATCGCTCCAGGAGAATTTATGAAGGAAGAGGCGCCGCATCACGTGGTTTGGTGCATAAATGTTCTCTCCTATAGGTTCCCCCAGGGCATCCCAGAGGTTCCAAAAGAGACCAACGTGATTAATGGTTCTTTTCATGCCTACCGAAGATCTCTAGGAGATATCATGAAGAAAAAGGCGTCGGACGGCATCGTTCCTTGAAAAAACATGAATATCTTCGGAACCTCCAGAAACACCTAGTTGGATCCAAAACCTTGGAGGAAAAATTACCCCTGGAATTCGTATTAGCATAGCCGAAATATTTAGGAGTGATACAGAAGGATTCCATAGGAAACAAAAAGTTATTCTTGAAAACTCCCAAACGCCGATTTGTAGCCTAAGGGAATCCGGTATAATTACGGAATCTGTACCCCAGCGTATGTGTTGGCTGAGGACCCATACGCCGTCTGGCGCATTGCCGCGGTGCATTTTTGCAGAGCGGTCAACCCTCGCTTTCCCGTCGCATTGGCTTTTTGAACAAAATAAGTATTGGCAGTCTCTGATGCCTTCATGAGCCGTAGGAAAAGGTCTAGACTCATTCGGAAGCGTCTGCGGAATTGGACAGCGTTGTAAGTTGGTTGGGGTTACCTTGGTAATCGTCCACTAATCGCATTGCACCTTCTTCAGCTGAACGACCAATGTTTGGCCGCCGGACCCGTGTGTTCCTCTGCGATGAAGATTCAGTAAACAGGGTCTGTGCCTGCGTCATCATAGGGCCCATCAATTCAAGCTCATCGTCACAAGTATCCGAAGAAAATGTAGAAAACTCCGCTTCCATTTTTTTCACAAGAGATAAACTTTGAAACGGATCACGAAATGACTACGTTTATGACGATCACCGAATCTGTCATACTGATGATGGAGTACTTGTATAGCAGCGACCGATACAGAACATGGTAACAAAATATAAAGCTTGCTTCAGATAGAATTGGAACAAAAACAATTGCCTGTATTTCAGTTATTTATTATTCAATTCAAGATCTTTTTTTATACAAATTTTCTTCATACATTTAAGAAAAAATACGGATAAAATTATTCGTCTCGGTTTCGAAGGAATTCTCGAATTTTTCCTGTAACACGGCTCATTAGGCGGCGCACACCTTCTTCGTTCATCATTTTAACTATCTTATTTCACCAGGTCTTCATCTGATTGATGTCTTTGACAACCTTTCCCTTTGCCTTGAGTCTCCTCTTCATGATTGCCCAGTATTTCTCAATAGGGTGGAACTGGGGGCAGTTGGGTGGGTTAAGGTTTTACGGAACAACCTGGACCCCTTTCTCTGCATACCATTCTTGAACGACTTTGCTGTAATGACAGCTTGCCAAATCTGGCCAAAACATTACGGGATGGTCGTGGGATCGAATGAACGGCAAAATTCGTTTTTGGAGACACTCTTTTTGGTATAGTTCCGACGTCATTATCTTATTTGTAACGAAAACTTTCGTTTTTTTGCCACAGCTGCAAATGCCCTGCCAAATCATGAATTTTCGTGCAAATTTGTCGGCAAAAACAAATTTAAATTTGGCTGGAACATCCCCCCGAGCCATTGCCAAGTAAAATATTTGACCTGGGATTTGCCCGAAGTCAGCCTTGACAAAGGTTTCATCGTCCATCAGAAGACACCCGTCGAACTTGGTCAGCACCTGGTCGTATAGCTTCCGAGCACGGATTTTTACCACACTATTCTGTTTTATGGTCCGATTTGGCTGTTTGCTAGCTCGATACGACTTGATTCCTTCTCGGAGTCGAGTTCTCCTCACGGTACTATGGGCAGCACCGAATTTTCTGGCCAAATCACGGTCCGACAGATTATTGGGATTCCTCTTAATCGTCTTCAAAATCTTACCACGCAGTTTCCGGTCGACAGTTCCACTCCGACGGTTGGCTTGAGGCTTCCGAATCGTCGTCAATGTTTCCTTGTACCGTTTGATAACGCGCCATACGGTATTTCTGGGCAATTTCAGCTGTTTAGCTAGCCTAGATGCAGACCACAATGGATTTTCCAAATAAATGTGCACAATTTTTTCCCTTCTTTCGGCTTCCATGTTGATTGTTTACAAAGTACAGTCGATTTGCGGAATGTCAAAAATACATACGTGAAGCTGGCAAGAACTTCCAAATCCGTCCACCAGGAGCGCCACAATATGAGCAAAAGTTTGTTCCAATTCTAAATGAAGCAAGCCTTAGTAGCGACCGGTGTGATATTGAGTGACTAAACTAAAATGACAGCTCGATGCGCTAGTATTTTAGTCACCCAGATAGTTGCACCCGATACGGATGCTCTAACAAACAAATTAAAAGAATCCAGTTCGTAAGAAAAATGGACAAGACTAGATTAATTATTTGCGTCAATCTCGGTCAAGGTTACTTCCAGACATACAGCACAGAAGATTCTCCGGTCAGCAAAACCTACACAGAAAAAAAATCTGAATTTTCATTGTGATGTAAATATCAGAACATGTGAAATTGTATTTCATTCCATACTAAGCAGCAACTTGCATGAAACAGTTCTAACAAAGAGGAGCTTTTGCATACAACATTATCGACTATGTATCGAATGTCCCAGAACTTTACACGATTTATAATCTAAATGTGTATGTTTTCTGACGCTCCATTTATGTGCATGATATTGAACATAAATTCACACTACTTTTTCGAGCTGTGTAGTCACTACTTAATACGAAAAACGAAATGCAGTTCCGAAGTATCACAGCACTCGTGATCGCGGGATGGACGGGAGTTCTGAACAAGAACGCTGGGAGGAGGAATGTTTGCGCTGAACAACGTTCGGCCGGGACAGTGCCGGTAAAAATCAAGTCAGCGCCAATATTAGATTAGGGCGATTCTGCTTTTGTAAACAATGGCTTCCGTAGTCATTTTCTCTTCAACAAAAGCTCACAAATACAAACTAAGCACTCTTTAAGGAAGAGGAGCTTTAACTCTATCCGCTGTTGTATTCAACTTGAAGAAATTGTATGCAACCTCCGATAAATTAGCAGACATAGTGTTTGTTTACAAAAGCAGATTCGCCCAAATCAAATGTTGGCGCTGAATTCATCTGCACTCAAATGAGCTGAAAATGAAGACAACCTCAACGGACAGACCCACTGTCTTCGTGAATTTTAATTTTGAAATGACTGTATTCTCTTAACCAGAGCCAATTATAGACACGCAAGTAATAGACCGGACAACGTGCCGCCATGTTGTATCCAAAACGAACATTTCCTCGCATTTCCCATACGATTGGATACATCAACTGTGCCAGACTCACGTTGTCCGGTCTATTACTTGAGTGTCTATAGAGCCAATGAGGTCTATACTGGTGAGAAGAAGTGGTTAAGTTGTACTAGTGTAATGCAAAATACACAATGACATGTTCGTGAGATGATGCACTGCCCGTTTTTTTGTAAACATGCGTGACGTGGATCTCCAAAAACAACAGTTTTTAGTTTTTAAAAGGTTTCGGCTGAAAAATGCCCTTTTGGGCACTAAAGGGATGCGAACAAAAACTTAACTTGCTTTGTTATCATTCGCTTGTTTTTGAAATTTTACGTCACTACCCGAAATCATGGATTGTTTACCCATTTTTCGTTACTAATACCGACAAACACCATGCTCTTTGCCACCTGTATACGCTATAGGCACTGTAGGGTTGCGGCTTATCATTTTTGACTCAGGCATATTCATTTGCCAATATCTCCTTTCAGAGGTCAATTTCAAAATATGATGTATGATGAACTTGTAGTGCATGAGTAGACCTACAACTTTGTGTAACAGTACATTGCTCTAACTCCTATATCTTCGACATGAGAGCGTATATTCACAGTGATCTTCACGTTGATATTCGCGTGATCTTCACCGCGAATATCATCGCGAAGATCACTGCGAATATATGCTCTTATTCCTCAGATATAAGAGATAGAGCTATGTACTGTTGAACAAAGTTGTAGTTCTACTCAAGCACCATAAGTTCATCATGCATCATATTTTGAAATTGAGCTTCTGAGAAGAGCTATCGGCAAATGAATATGAACAAGTCAAGTATGATAAGCCACAACCATGACTGTATATAAACCGGACAACGCAAAATAATACAATCTGCCAACCCTATAAAATGTCATGAATTTGAGAGATTTATCTGGCACCACTTATATTTGTACATGCTTGAAGTAAACAGCGCAATAGGCTAAAAAAATTCGATGTTGGTAGTTTGTTTTGATTCCGTTTGAAGATATTCATTCAAAAGCATAGTGAAAAGTGCCGTGTAGAAAATTAATTGTTTGGAGCGAAATTGTGGCAATAACTCGCGATGTGAAGTGAATTCTGTGCGTTTTTTCCGGTTTCCAAAGAAAAATAATATAAGGCAGAAATGGCTTGCATTCTGCGGCCTTTCGGCAGATTGGGTATTTGAGCTGTGTTAGCAAAGTTATTGGCAATAAAAAGATAAGAAAATCGACAATAATGACGATATTGACCAATCCACACCAATCCACACCGTTTGAAAAACGGCTTGTAAGTTATCAATTTGAATTTTAGATAAAGTGATTTTTAACCTTACTTTGGCTCTACTTGGATTTCTAAATAAGAAGTTCATTGCCTTTAAAGGATAAATTTAAAAAAAAATGGGGTTAGGTTTGAGTAGAAAGGTCTTGATTGGTCCAGTTTGATCAATTGGTTTTGAGCATTGAATTTGAATGAAAACTAAACGTTTTCGAATGCAGTCTCGAAATTTGCACTAGTTATAGCTTCCCACATTGTTGTGAGCGTGGTTTGGTCCTGTTCAACGGTTGACGTCATTTGGTGGAAGTTTCTACAAAATAACGTCCCGTCAGATCTGGAAAGCGATACTGGAGCTACGAACCTGTAGACGAAGCAGACGGTCCCGTCAAATAAGGGCTTATTCGCCGCTATCAAACGTTAGTAACAAGGATAGGGTTGCCAGGCCCCTGTTATTTTCCCATTGGGCTCTTCCTTGACAGCTAGGCTGTCACTGCGACAGATGCCGGATCAGTGGACAAACGTCAAATGAAGAAGTTGCAAGTCAGGTATTGCTTGTTGCTTTGAAAGTTCGATTTTCGGTGCACTTTGTCGATCACACTTTTTTCCTGTGTAAACACGGTTGCCATAAACATTTTTATGAAATTAATGGGTATGGAAGTGACAAACCTCTGAGGATTTTGGGTTCTTTCGAGGCTGAGATATCAATCGGCTTACGAATGATACCGGCAACATTTTCGTCATAGAAGGAGGTCAGCGCTGTCTCTTAGGAGATACTACAGCGAAGAATCTTGGAGTTCTGAAAGTGGGTGCTGCTATAAACCAGGTGGAAAAACGTGAAGGTGCCTTCGGTAGAATCAAGGATGTGCAGGTGCAAATACATATGGACCGTCTTTCAAACCGGTATTCAGCCGATATGACGCGTTCTATTCCATATGACTGCTTAATGTAAGAAGTTAGACGACCTTCTTGCACAAGACATTATTGAGGTGAAAATTGATAACAATTAAATGACTTTTTTTTGTATTGTCGCTCTTAACAAGCAAAGCAAAATGCATTCTTTTAACACATAACAAATTAAAAAAAATAACTTTTATTAGCTTTTTGTTGATTGATTGATAAGTCCATGGAATATTTTCTCAACGTTACAGGTAAAAAAAGGTCCGACAACGTGGGTGTGGGCAAAGCCAACGGTGAGCCTCGTGTGTGTCTGGATTTGAGAAGAGCTAACGAGGCGGTGATCAGAGAGAGATTCCCAAAGCCAATCGTGGACGAATTGTAGGCACGAATAGGATCAGGAAAAGTGCGCAGTAAACTAGATATCCGTGATGCATTCCTCCAAACGGAACTTGCGCCCGAATCTCGTGATATCACAACGTTTATCACGAGCCGTGGTCTTTTCCGATTCAAGCGACTTCCGTTTGGACTGGTATCGGCTCCAGAATTTTTTCAAAAGGTGATGGACGAGATTTTATCAGGTTGCGAAGGAACGGTTTGCTATCTGGACGATATATATGTAGAGGGACAGGATAAGGAAGAACATGATAATCGTCTGAAGATAGTTTTCGATCGTCTAAACAAGCGTGGTGTTGTTCTGAATCTTGATAAATGCATAATCGGAGTACCTGAGCTACAGTTCTTGGGTCACATAATCAGTTCCAAGGGGATGCATCCATCTCCATCAAGGTGGGAGCACTGCTGTCTTTCCGTCACCCTGAAAATGTAGCCGAAGTCAAGAGCTTTCTAGGTTTGGCAAATTACATGAATACAGTTTATACCAAACCTAGCTGCCGTTGACGAACCACTTGGGAGACTTTTGCATCAAACGGAAAAATTTGTATGGACGCAGGAACAACAGCAGGCATTCAATACCATCAAGCAGGCCCTGGCAAAGAGAATTGCGAGGGTACTACAACTGCCAAGGACGCTACGTCGATAATTGCAGACGCAAGCCTCACTGCATTAAGGCCTGCACCCCCCCACCCACCTAAATAAAAAAAAATCTTTTTTTTTTTATCTCTGCGCATATATGAATATCATATATGCTCTCATGAAAAAAATGTTTGATTTGAAGATCAAAGATCAAAGATCTATACTAATTATTCCTGCGTCTCCCTAAACCCTGTTGTAAGTCTCCTAAATGAACTGTCAGCAACTAGCTAAATTTAGTAAACTTATTCTTCTAAACTCTTGTCCTTCTATTCAGGTGACAGTAGCAGTGCTCCCACCTTGGATAGTGCATCCCTTGGAATGATTATGTGACCCAAGAACTGTAACTGGCTCAATTCGATGCATTTATCAAGGTAGAGACAACACCCTTGTTCGTTATATCTTCAGACAGTATCATGTTCTTCACTTAGCCCTGTCCTCTACATATATATCGTCAGATAATAAACCGTTCCTTCGCAGCCTGATAAATCCTCGTCCATCACCTTTTGAAGAGTTCTGGGCCGATGCAGATCAAACGGAAATCGCCCAATCGGAAAGTACGGCTCGATAAACTACGTTGTGATATCACAATTCAGGCGCAAGTTCCATTTGGAGGAATGCATCACAGATCTCACTGCGCTACTCTGATCCTATTCATTGCCTGATCACGGTGAAGATCTCTCTGATGCCACCTCGATGAAACTCTTCTCAAATCGAACACACGGAGCTCGCAACCTTACACCCACGTTAATCGGACCTTTTACCTGTAACGTTGAAAATATTCATGGACTTATCAATCAATCAACAAAGAAGCAATAAAAGTTATTTTTGTTATGTGTTAAAATGCATTTTTGGCGCAGCTGTTGGAAACGACAATACGAAGTCATTCAATTTTCACCTCAATGTGTCTTGTGAAGAGATAGATCTAACTTCTTGATAACGGCGGCCTCATATGGAATGAGACGCGTCATATAACAGATGCAGTTTGAACGGGTCCATATGTGTACCTGCGCATCATACCGGCCTGGTCAGAACTCAAGGTCTTCGCTGTAATTATCTCCTAGGCAGCGTAACTGACATCCTTCTATGACGAGAATGTTACCGGTAATGATTCGTAATTGATTCAACTCGAAGAACCTAAAATCATGGAAGTGTTTGTCACTTCCCATAACGTGAACTCGTAAAATGTTGCGGCAACATTTTGGAAAGTATTGATCATTTAAGTGCGCAATCGAACTCAAGCAACAAGCAATGCCTGACTAACTCTTCGTTTGACGTTGTCGATCCGGCGTCTGTAAACCCACAACAGGCAATGAAGTGGCCTGGCAATATCCTGTTACTAACGTTTGATAATGTAACATATCGCGGGCCTTATTTGGATAAGACCGTCTGATCTCTGGTGAGCCAATGTGTTCTAGATGTGGATCTTTGACGTTTAAAGGATGTGGCCAAAACAGATGATATAAACAAATACAAAGTGGATTCTACTCAGTTATCAACAGTATTTGTAGAACTCCATAGGCCGTGGCTCGTTTTGGATAGACACAGCAATGTGGAGAGCAACTAGTGCAAGTCCGGACTGCATTTTGGGAAACGTTTGGATTTCATTCAAATTCAATGCTCAAACCAATTGATCAAACTGGACAATCAAGTAACTCTATAACCCATTTTTTGGAATTTATCCTTTGAAGACAGTAATCTTCTTCTTTAAATCAAGTGGGAGGTAAATGTGATTAAGAAATCGCTGTATCTAGGGATTCAAGTTGATAACTGAGCCGTTTTTCAGGCAGTGTGGATTGTTCAGTATCGTCATTGTGTCGGTCTCTTTATTGTAACCAGCAACTGGCAGCTCAAGCCCAATCTGCCGAAGCCGCAGTCTGAAGCCGGCCCTACTCTTGGTATATTTTCTTTGGAAACCGGAAAAGTACGCAATTAAATCGCGGTGTACCTGTCATCAGCTGTGTTCTACGGCGCGAATGAATATCTTCAGGCAGATCAAACAAATACCAACATCGATACAGCCTATTGCACTGTTACGCCTCAACGTAATGAAATAAGTGATTATGATCATCTCTCAAATTCATGACGACAGTTGGCAGATTATGACCATTTGCGTTGTCAATTATACAGTCAGGTGCAGCTTATCATTTTTGGCTTGTCATATTCATTTGCGGTAAAATAACTCTCAAGCTCAATTTCAAAATGCGTGCGCGTGAACCCATGGTACTAGTAGAACACAACTTTGTTCAACAGTACATAGCTCTATCTCTTATATCCTGAATAAAACATATATTCGTGATCTTCGCGATGATATTCTTGATGAGATCTGAAATATCAACGTGAATCATAATGAATATACGCTCTGTAATCAATAGGAGTTAGAGCAATGTACTGTTACGCAAGTTGGCAGGTCTACAAGTATGGCCATGATTTTAATTGACAATGAGATATGCCTGAAGTCAAAATGTGCAAACAGCACCAGATGACGTATGAGTATTGTCAGTGATATAATCAAACGAAGATGGAAGCAATCATGATTTCAGTGGTAATGGGAACACCGAGGCAAGCGATGATAATAGAAACGGATGGATTTTGTTCGCATCACTGAGTGAGGCGATTTGGAACTATACAGACTGAGCTGTTGTTTTTGGAGATCCACGTCGCACATGTTACAAAGGCAGATCAGTTATAAATCTCACGAACATGTATCGTGTGTATTTGCATTACTAGTGCAACTTCTTCTCACCAGTATAAACCTCATTAGCTCTATAGACACTCAAGTAATGGGCCGGACAGCGTGAGTCTGGCAGTTGGGCAATCAATCATTATGTCTGGCGTATTCGTTTTAGTGCAACATGTGACAATCAGTCTATTACTTGCGTGATATGTGGCGCAGTTAGAAAGTGCAGTCATTTCAAATTAAAATTCACGAAGATTAATGGATCTGTCCGTTATCTTCATTTTCAGCTCATTGGTCTGAACAAATTCAGCGCCAACGTGATTTGGGCGAATCTGCTGTAGGCAAGGCGCATGTCTGCTGAACTATCGAATTTTCTATTTCTTCAAGTTGAACAGCCGGATCGAGATAAAGCTCCTCTTCCTTAAAGTGCTTGATTTGAGCTGTTGAAATGACTACGAAACCATTAAAGCTGATCACCTAATGTAATTGGCGCTGACTGACTACCGGCACTGTCCAGCCGAACGTTGATTCAACATTCGCTAACGTTATTTAGAACTCCATCCATCCCGCGATCACAGTACATGACTACTTCGGAACGACTCGTTTTTCGTATTGTGTGACTACACAGCTCGAAGAAACAATTAATTCTATATTTCAATCCATCATGCGCAAATGGAGCGATCGAAGAGCATACGCATTTAGATTATAAATCGATGTAAGTTCTGGGACATTCGATGCATAGTCGATAATGGCAATGCAAAGCTCCTCTGGGGCAATTTCCTTCAAGTGTGGAATGCAATTTCACGTATTCTGATATTTACATCACAATCAAATTCAGATTTTTCTGTGTAAATTTTGCTGACCGGAAGTCTTCTGTGCTGTATGTCTGGATACAACGGTAGTTAACCTTCAAATGGTAATCTAGTCAGTCCTGCTGAACTGGATTCTTTTAATTTGTTGAGCATCGTATCAGTGCAACTATGCAGGCAAAATACTAGCGCATCAATGTCGTAGATTTAGTCATCACACCAGTCCTCCTGGAAGCTTTAGCTCATTTAAGTGGAACAAACTTTGCTCATATGGCGCTCCTGGTGGACGGAGTTCTGCCGGCCTATGTATTTTGACATTCCCACTAATCGACGCTAATGAAATCAATGGAAACCGAAAAAGGAAAATTGATGCTGACTATTTGGAAGAATCGTTATTGATCTGCAAATCTGGAGCTTCAGCAAACAGCTGAAATTGCAGAGTACCGTATGGCGCGTTATCAAGCGGTACAGAGCATTGACGATTCGAAGCCTCAACAGCCGTCAATGGAACTGTCGTTGATGTATCAATCCTTTGAAGACGATGAAGAAGTCCCAATCTGTCAGTTGCTGTTGTAATCGGTAGCTATATATTATTACCGTGAAGAACTCGTATCAGGAATCAAGTCGTATCGAAGTAATAGCTGTAAATCAGATAAAACAAGGATGAGATGAGTAAAATCCGTGTATCGAAGCTATACGACAGGTGCTGCTGACCAAAGTTCGGCAGGTATATTTCTGATGGACGATGAGCTGCTGTCGAAGACTCGAGGCAAATCCCAGGTCAAATATTTTACTTGGCAATGGCTCGGAGATGTTGTGGAAATTAAATTTGTTTTGCCGACAAATTGCACGGGTCATGCAGGGAAACAGGCATTTGGCTGTAACAGAAAAGACCTTGAAGTTTACCTCGTTACAAATGAATGGCTGACGTCGGAACACTACCGAGTGTCTCCAAAGGCAGATTTTACCATTCATTCGATCCACACGACAAATCCGTAATGTTTTGGCCAGATTTGTGAAACTGTCATTACAGCAAGGAATCGTTCAGAATGTATGCGAGAAGGGGTCAGGTGCTACATCATTGTACCTTGCAGTTCCCGCCTGAAGTACTGGAGAAGTGAATAAGAAATAGACGAGAAGGTGTCAAGACATCAATCGGAGAATGAAGACCTGGTGAAATAAGATAGTTAAAATGATGAACGAAGAAGGTGTGCGCCTACCTAATGAGCCGTGTTGCAGAAAATTCGGGAGCCCTTCGAGCCGAGACGAATAATTTTATCCGTATTTTTCTTGAAATGTATGAAGAAAATTTGTATAAAAAAGATGTCTTGGAATTAGATAATAAAATAACTGAAGTACAGGCAATTATTTGTTGAGATGCAATACGAGCAAGCTATACTGTGTACCATGTTCTGTATCGGTCGCTGCTATACAAGTATACTCCATCATCAATCTTATGTTTCTGGGTGTGATGATGATCGTCATGAAACGTAGTCATTCGTGATCCCATTTCAAAGTTTATTTATTTATTGTGTGTGGAAAGATGTCTTAAAAAGAAGCAGGATTTACACACACACACTACTGCATTTCTACTATTTCTACCGGAAGAAAAAAAAAAAAAAAAAAAAAAAAAAAAAAAAAAAAGAAAACGAGAGAAAGGAAGAAAGGAAAAAAAAAAAAAAAAAAAAAAAAAACTATTGGATCCCCCAGGAATAATGATATGTCTCTCTCTCTCTCTCTCTCTCTCTCTCTCTCTCTCTCTCTCTCTCTCTCTCTCTCTCTCTCTCTCTCTCTCTCTCTCTCTCTCTCTCTCTCTCTCTCTCTCTCTCT
>JASCZW010012828.1:0-27320 GCA_034211315.2 Aedes japonicus
TCATTAGCTGGATTGCACGATATTGCAGCAATCCAGCTTGTCGCCTTTTATTATAGATTGGGCAAACGATACCTTTCATCCAATCCTACAGTGAATGCTCTTCCTCCAAAATCTCGGTAACTACCCAATGCAGCGTCCTTGCCAGTGCTTCGCCGCCGTATTTTAATAGCTCACTTGGGAGTTGGTCAAAACCCGCAGTTTTGTAGTTTTTTATCCGACTTATTTCCTCCTCAACTTCCTGAAGGGTTTGGTTCGGGATTCTGTCATCTTTTGCACGTGTTCCTATAATTATTACTGTGCCACCTTCGTTTGCTGAAAAATTTCCCTTCAGGTGCTCCTCAAAGTGCTGCTTCCACTTTTCAATAACCTCACTCACCTATGAGAAGATTACCTTCCTAGTCTATGCATATATCGGCTGGTGGTACATAGCCTTTGCGCAAGATGTTCAACTTCTCGTAGAATTTGAGTGTGTCGCTAGCACGGTACAGTGCTTCCATTGCTGCGCGGTCTCGTTCTCCATTAGCGCCTTTTCCTTTGAAGAATAGAATTCGGTCTGTTCCGTGACTGTCTGTACCGATCCACATTCGCTCTCGTACGGTGTTGCAGGATTCTCGCCCGTGCTGCATTGTTCTCCTCTACTAACTGCTTGCATTCGCCATCAAACCACTCATTTTTTCGATTCTGTGCAGAAGTACAGGGTGCGGCAGAAAATAATGCGAAAATTTGTTATATTTCTTTCAAATCCCATTTTCAACTAATTCAAGCAATAATATCAACATTTTCGAGTGCAGTTATCTTTATAGAGTCCTTTTTAACAAATTCATCCATTGTGTCCTCCATTTTTATTAATAACATCCTCGAGCCGACGCCGGAGGCTAGAGCATGCCTTTCGGACGTAGTCCTCCGACATTGACTGCCATATGCGTGTTATGGTTGACTTCAGGGTTTTCACACTAGGGTAGGATGGTTTGCAGGCTCGTGCTTGAACATATGCCCAAATCGAATAATCCAACGGATTAAGATCTGGACTGCTAGGGGGCCACAAATCTTCCTGTCAAAACTTCATGTTATCGTTCAACCATTCTGCTGTAGGACAACGTTTTGGTCCTCGGAGAAGTTGGCCTTCACCCAGGAAGCACTTGGTCCATTGAAATACCAATATCACTTCTGTACTGATTTTCACTCCAGCATCAATGAAAACAAGTGGCATTGCAGATCGTTGACGCCACCAAGCCAACATCATGACACCAACCGGATGTTTGGTTTGAAATTTGAATTTCACTTTTTCCGGAACGTTCTCCATTTTCTGCGGTGAAATGAACCGGTCCGTGCGGCTGTTGGCCACAGCATCGATGCTGGAAAGCTTTTCGTCGGAGAACAGGATTATCATTTTTTTCCATCTTTAACAAGGAAAGCAATCACTTAGAACGAGTCACTCGTAGTTCCTTAACCCGGTCCGTAATTAAGTGGCGTTTCACTCTGGCTCTGGAAGATGCATGCAGGTCTTCTTTGAGGTCTTCTCCGCATGGATTTCTCCGAAATATTGGCTTCCTTTGCAAGTTTTCTTATGGAACGCACCGGGTTGCGAGCAATTTTGCACGGGCCGATTTGATCACGTTCGCCGTGCGTGCAAAGCGCGAACGTCCACTTCCCGGCTTCCGCTGCTTAGGACCACCCTGCAGGGACTTTTTTATGCGGTAAACTGTTGCCGAATGTTACCCTACCGCCTTGGCAATCTCTTTTGGCTTCTTCTGGGCGAGCAATAAACTGGTGATCACTTCTTTCGCGAACATTTTGACGAATTTGCAATAAAACAAATAGAATGTTTGGATGCAGCACTTGAAAGTAAACATAAACAAATACACTTTCGACAGAAAATAGTCACTAGCTACACGAATTAACCCAATACTCAAGTTTGAACATTTTCGCATTATTTTCTGCCGCTATTGCAGTGCTACCAATGGTAGTACTCTCCAGCCATCTTCAAGGGTAGCTGCGTCAAGCTGATTTTCCGTTGCTAGGGCTGCTTCTAGCTGTTGTTGTTGCCCAAGTTGCTCAACACCGTCGGGAGTTTTGAACGCATACATACTGCAACTAAGTAGTGGTCCGAGCTCGCACAGCGGTAGGTGCAAAGGTTGATAATATCGGAGATGTACGTGGTCGATTTGTTTCTCTGTTCGTTTGCCAGGTTATCTTCAAGTCGCTTTGTGGATGGTTTTACGGGGAAGGCAGGACTACTAGACCACGAGAGGCCGCAAAATTGTGCATGATTTGTATTCTCTTAGGCTCCGATCGATAGGTTACAATTACTACTAGTAATTATGATAATAAAGGCCCTGCGTTTGACGCTATTCAAAATATTCATTTTGGTTGAATTGAAAATAAGTTTTTGATATTTGATCAGAGATCGAAATTCTCACTCAGCTGGGTGAAACCCATGCTCTCTCTCAACCAGGTTGTCGATGAATAGCGAACCGGTCACATTTTCAGCTCTTCTTTTTCGCCGATAATTCATTATCCTCTCTCTTGCATATGCGACAATATCGCTCTCCAAAATTCAACGAAAATATTTTCTCATGTCACATTTTTCACTGAAAACATGCTACCTAGAGCGTATACCAGGAGCAAAAAACGAGGAGTCACAGCATGAAGAAAATTTGGCTTTTTATCGAATTATAATGACAGAATAAAACAAGCATGAAGACTTTCAAAAGGTTTCAAAAGTAAGAAACGATTTATGAGCTACTCATGCTCTCCGAAAAGTATAAATCGTCGTTGCTTTTCTCGCGAAAACTGCTGTGAGCGTAAATTGTCTCTCGCTTCTCACATTCTCATCTGTTTTTCCAAGCGGGTGAAAAGCACGTTTCTCTTCTCAAGTAGGCGAAAATTTCGGTCTCTGTATTTGATGATCATTTGCGATTTCAACAAAGTTTGGGGAGGTAGCTCATCGACTCTTCCGGCCCGCCTCTAAGCATCTTGCTATGAGGTACCAGGGTGTTACACACCGATTACCTGTCGATCTTCCTAGTTTGGAAGACGTCTGTATTGAATAATCTCAAATTGTACTATTCCGCCCACTATATTACAAAACATTGCGATTTGTTGAGCGAATTGGAGATAAGGAAATCATTGGGTATAGGACCAATTCTCCCCCGGTTGCGGTTTGCGAAAATCAGGAAGCCTGCGTCCGGCATCGGCAGTGAACGGTTGTGTTGAGGGTTTCTTGCGCAATATTTTGTTATCGGGTATATCGCGTTTTCTATTTTATCGGTTACTTACTGTTCGGTGGCGCGAGTGATCGAGTGAACAAAGAAGAACAACAACATCCCGGTGAGATGTGGTGGTTCCCCGGGTGCGGTGGGCAAGTGGTGGGTACCATAATTACACAGGTAAACAATAAGCAGTTCCAAAGCATTTTTACGGCAGCCTATCAAGCAATTAAGTCACCTTAAATGCTACATAAATGCCACTTTTGGCCCAATACACGGCTGTTTTACCCCTGCCCTTCGGTTCAGAAAGGGGTATGGGCGCGTTCTGCCAGCTTGGTCGCGGCAGATCTCATGTGTGAATAGGCTGTCACATAAACGTTCAAAAATGCCTGAACCAAATGGACAGCTTGTAATGACCACTTGAAGATGCGATTAGGGATCATTGTTCTGAAATTCCCAAATGTAGCACGCAGTAAAATGTTTCTGTCTTCTGAGTAAACGATTGGAAACTCATCGGGAATGATCTCTCATATGCATCCGTCGAACCATTCTGAATGGCCGTTGTGAGAATATCACCATGAAAATCTCACATGCGCATAGCATGTTACCAATTACTAATGTTTCTCTCCTTTCTTTTTCCTATTCCATGGCCGTGAGCGGTGTCTTATGACATGTGAGTCTCGATATGCGCTACCAAAGTCAGCTCTTCAAAAGGAGGAACACCGAGACGATAATATGGACCCTACATCAAAGGAAGGTTGAAGCAGTAAGTGAGGAACGAGGAACCTTAACCAATTTTACTTTTAACCAAACAAGCTAACACAAGCTTCAATGTAAGAAGACTGCAAAATCAAGGTAAGAAAATCATATTAATTTCTCTGAATTTTTCATATATTTATGTAACACCATATGTTGGGATAAAGGGAGGGACCATCAGAGTACCCGATTGAAGCAATTTGGATAGAGAGAGTGGGACTGCCAACTTCCTGTTGTTAACATTTCGTGAATAGAGGGCGGGCTCTTCTCCCCATCTAATGGGACTTTTTAATTGGCGAGGGCTCGGTTTTGGTGTGGTTCCTGCACGCAAAAAAAAGTCGCAGTAGAAACTACCATTTCGAGGGTTAAATTAAGCGCAATCACCAACAATTTTCAGCTGACTATAAATGCGTTTGATTTTACCATGCCTGCGATAAAATCAACCATGTTGCGGTTGATATCAATATGAGGTCTGTCAAATATACCACAAACGTTGAAGGTTTTACTATAAACGTAGTAAATTTGACTGAAATTTCATGGTAGTTTTAAAGATAGGCATAGTCGGGCGAAATGGTAGTTCTTACTACAAAATTTTTTCCTGTGTGCGAACTTGTTTCTGGAAGGAGATTCTCTGTAGATCCCTGTAGCTTTGGGTTGCGCGTAAGTGTATCTGTTTACGGGCCCACAATACGTTTTTGGCCCTTCATACAGGAACATGATGAAACATTTAGCACAGTACAACCTTGATCAAATCGTTTAAATTAAACAGTCCAGTGCTATAGGCAGTTGCCTTGCTACATTAGATGGTAGTTCAAATCATCATCATCATCAATACACGGCTGCTTTACTGCAATGCTATGATAATGCTTCATTAATGCTATTCTGCATTCGGAATGTTTATTACAGGCTACAAGCATTTAAATAGCATTTGAAATCCAACTTAACAACAGATAGCATTCAAGATGCAGATATAAAGTGCATATAATGCTTGTGGCATTTAAAATGCAGATTTAAGGTTGATTTACTGCATATGCTGATGCTTATTGGTTGCCTGGGTAATTATGATCCATATTATTCGTTCGTCATACTCACTGGGCCACATACTAATGAACAACATATGTAACATAAGTCCTGGGTAAAATTCAAAAGCATGGTACTTGAAATCAAACAATCGGATTTTAAAATGCTCTTCAGGGTATTTTATTCTATTAATAAATTGTTGAAAAATATATTTACAGTATGCTCAATGGACCATTATCTTCGATTTTACGCAGTGTACGGCGAACATGTTGAATCAGGTTCTGACGGTGTCTATGTCTATTTTCTTTCATCTTCCGCTTGATTCGATTAACCAATTGTTGCTCATTGTTAGCTTCCAGCCATTGTCGTACACCATACGTTTGAGAACACTCCAAAAATTTCAATTGGACGAGCCTGAGGCACGTTAGGTGGATTGTCCTTTTGGTACAAATGGTTTTGCTCAGTTAGCCAATCTAATGTTTTTTCACGTAATGACAGCTTGCAAGATTCGGCCAAAACATGATTTCGTCGTCAGCGTGATATTTGTTGATGAATTGCTTCAATTTCGGCAAGCATTGGCTGATATACACGTCAGAATTGACAGCTTTGGCCTTGTTTGGGCGTATCAAAGGCGCCGAGATACCCTTCGATGACATGGCTGCCCACACTAACACCTTTGGCTCGATTTGCTGGCATATTTAACATCGTCTGGTGTTGTTTTAATGTTAGCAGTATAAAAAGTATAATGAAGTAAGATTCATCATCCAAAATTATGTACTTTCCATTTGCAAAATGCTCGCGACGAAGTGCATGGCAGCATTTTGGTATTTTTTCGAGTTGTTGCTGTATATATTTTGGTGCACGCTGACGTTTCCGATAGAATACGTTATGTTTTCTCAAAATCCGATGGACTGTCATGTTTGAAACCTGAAATTTTCGTGCTAATTTACGTGTTGATTGGCCAACCTTGTTTTCAGCGCTTGACAGCAGTTTTTCCGTTGTTCTGGCACTCAATTTTGTTGGGCGACCACTTTTCTTTTTATTTTCCGGTTCTTTACCATCACGACAATCTTTCAAAACACGGTATATTGTTGATTTTGATATTGGCTCGTCTTTGAACACGCTCAAAATTTCACTTGTACTAAGCCGTCCAAAAAGGTTAGCGACTTGTGCTCGTAAATCCAGCTTGTACGACATTTTTAATGGAAACTACTGCGCAATTTGAGTTTGACAGTTCAGTAGGAACACAGATGAACGTGACAAGTACATTGGTTGACATCTGTGTGTTTGTTAATGCTGTCAAATAAACGCCTGAAAGTATTCCCAGGACTTATGTTACACATGTTATCTCTATTAGGTTTGCTATTTTTCCATGTATTTAAATGCGTTCCACATATAAACGAGCGGTAGTGGATGAAATCAAAGAACAAGTTGGATGACAAAAACTTGCACTGATACTGCAACAACAACCAATAGGAGAAGAAACACATGAGAACTATTCATACTTGAACTTATCACTAAACAATAATCACTAAACCATTATTCCGTTTTCGTTTCAGCAATCATACACCTCTCTCTCTCTCTTGCTTCACTTTCTGCCTCCTACTATCCTCTATATAATGAATCTAACACTTGTTGGGACTGGTTAGTTAATAACCGGCGCCTGCTTGTGGAAGATCCCGGTGTGCTATATGGTCTAGGGCATATCAATGGGCAGGCTTGATAGCTGATAAGTTCTCGTCTAGCTCAAACGCAGATGGGCGGACAGTAGTCTGCCAGGGCGGGGACTGAGAAATTACAATTACAATTACAATTACAATCATTTGCTATTCCAATTAAGTTGCCCTGATGATGATAATGATGATGATGTGAACTACCATCTAATGTAGCGAGGTAACTGCCTATAGCACTGAACTGTTTTAAATAAACGATTTGATTAAGGTTGTGCTGTGGTAAATGTTTCATCATGTTCCTGTATGAAGGGCCAAAAACGTATTGTGAGTCCGTAACCAGATACACGTACACGCAACCCAAAGCTACAGGGGTCTTAAGAGAATCTCCTTCCAGAAACAAGTTCGCAGAAACCACACCAAAACCAAGCCGTCGTCTATTAAAACGTCCCATTGGATGGAAGGAAAAGCCCTCCCTTTATTCACGAAATTTGAACAATAGGCGGTCTCACTCTACCTATCCCATTTACCTCTTTATCCCAACATATGGTGTTATAAAAATATTTGAAAAATTCAGAGAAATAATATGATTTTCATGCCTTGATTTAAAATCCTCTTACCTTGAAGCTTATGTTAGAAAAAAATGGCTTCCCCACTTACTGCTTCAACCTCCCTTTGATGTAGGGTCCCGATTGTCGTCTCGGTGTTTCTGCTTATTCCGACAACGGCCGTTCAAAATGGTTCGAATGGTTCGCATATGAGAGATGTAATGAGAGACAAGAGACATTTCACTACGCGCTACATTTGATCGACAAAGCTGCCCTGGAAACTTAAACTCTAATGAGTATCAAGAAACGAGTAGTCTTAGAAGCTTAATGAGTTGATTGGTTCATCGCCCTTGATTTTGATATCTGAAATTTTCAAAACAAATAAACTGCATCTACACTAACTCGAAATGTTTTTCATTGCATATGATAGTAAGTGATAAAAACAGACACTGATAACTACTGTGCCAAACGGTTGACTTTGAAAACTTCTACATAGTGTCCTTTGCTCTGTATTTTCTTCCTTTTGGTATATATTTTCTTCCTTTTGCTATATATTTATATTATCGTCTAGTATTTCAGTACTCCGTCCTCTTATCCGGATATGAATACAGAAATTTCGAAGCAGTAAATTCAAAACGAGTTTAAAAGCCACTAAAATTAAGCAACTGATTTGGGCTCATATTTTTATCCCAGCATAAAAAGCAGCTACATTCCATTTTCGTTTTCGTCTTATCGGCCCGCTGGCCGTTGTCGTTGTTGTAAGCCTACAAATTGCTTCACAACTCATCATTTTTAGGCACATTTAGTGAGCACATCGTCTCGAAAGCGCAGTTCCCCACTCGATCGCTAAACAATCGCTTGAAGCTTTCATAATCACAAAGCGTTTGACCCCTGGAGCAACCGGGAATCTGCACTACCCGTTCCTGGTGTGTCAACATGACGTGGGTCCCATTGGTGCACCTGAAAAGGCGAAAATGTTAGCACAAAGTCCATGTACACTAAATTTCAACTTACTCCAGCTGTGTAAAAACGAGATTCGAAGCAAAGGCATCGATTTCGCTAACTCTCCACTGTCTTTTTTTCTCGAAATCCCTATGCGTCAGAGGATACTCATCACGATACAACCCAAGAAAGGCCATGGCTTTCAGCAGAGTTCCGGAATGTGTAAAATAAAACGTATAAGGTTCTAAGTCCCCGTCGAAACGCTTCAGCAAATCTCCAAAAGCATTGCAAGCTTGTTCGTAAGTCAACTCGTACCCATATCCATCGATCCAGTAGTATTCCAAATCCTCTCCAAACTCCAACACCTTGACAGAGGATTTATCGAACAGCAGACACCACGGTGAGGTGTGCTTCTTGCTCCATGCCGTCTCAAAGGCGCACGTCTGATACATCAAGTGGATGCTCTCTGCATCCAAATAGGTACCCACCTTCTTCGAAATTTTCCCGATGACGTCTTTCATCGGTTTACTGTTGTAGAACAGATCTACTTCTCGTACCGCATCCGGATTGTGCTTAATCTCGCTTCTCCATTTATCGCAAAGCTTATAAAACCTCAGCACCGGATCCCGTGACAACGGAGTCGGATAATCTACATCCACCATCCTTCCAAACAATCCCAAACTGAAATTCTTCGCGCTGTTTTCAGCCCGCTCCGTCTTAGTAAATTTGAAATAGAAATCTTCTTTCCGATAATCCTTCGGCAACACATCTCTATATCGCGACCGGAATCTTTTGCCCAACTGAAGCATCTCCTCTGCTCCCTCTTCGACCAGAATTTTCTCCTCTTGCATGATCAACTTCGGTTCCCATCGCTCAAACATCTGCAATTCTTTCTTGCACAACCTTCCATGCTGCAGGATGTCGTCACGAATGCCCATCAAATCCGTATTCATCCTGTCGATTACCTTCTGAGAAGGATTTCGCGTTCCATGTCGGAACAACCCCCATGTCCGTTTGACACGGCAGCCATCGATACCGGTTGGATTGTATCCCAAATCACGGAACACATGTCGGTAGGGGGTTTTGGTGGCCAACCTCCGATGAACCACTTCCCACGGCTTCTCCGAACAGGCCTGGCCAAAAACCACCGCTGCCGGAATGCAGCACACAATCAGCAGCACTCGCAGCAACATTTTAGCATTGCACTAACCAAGGATAACAACTCACTAGGAATAATTTCTATCTTGTTTTAGTTTTATACGATTCACCCGGCCACCTTGACGGAGCATTAACAGCTTGTGAAAGCGGTTCCGTCAAAACAAAAACATCACCGCCCGCAATTTCATTCATAAACAACAACCTACCGGTCGGTAGTGTGTACGTGTGATGTTTATTCTTAAATTCAAAGCGCACACGTGTATGGCATATGCGTATGTGTTGAATCTACTGCCCGCTAGATGGGGGCATATTGGGTAGAGTGTACACTTTCCTTAATATTTGAAGCCATTCAAATTCACCGATTTTAATGCGAAAAATAATTATTTTTCTTAGCTATTAATGACACTATGCATTTCGTATCATAGCATGAGCATGAGCATATTGATCACCCGTGGTTTGCTACTTCGTTATTGATCGAGACCAGCTGAAATTGCACAGAGAAGGACACTATGCATTTCGTATCATACTGGCGGAATTGAAAACCAGTGGAATGCCTTATTGCAATGCATATGCATGGGAAAATATCTGTCAGACAGAGAAATTTCTAATACCAGTGAGTAGAACCGTCATCCTCGAGACAATTCAAAATTTTAAAACCCCACCCACTTACCTCACTCCCGTTCGCTTTGTCAGCAGTCCCAGCAGCTTATTTCGCCTGCGAGCCATATCCTGATGCTTCCGGCAAAGTTCCACCCGTTCCTGCTCTCGACCCACCATCATCGCAATCTGATCGTTCAGCAGTTCCCGTACAATCAATTCCGCACTATCGCACACACTGGTAGACAAAGGGATCTTCCGTTTCATGACCTCCCTCCGTTCCTCATCATCATCATCTTCAGCAGGATCAGTCTGATTCGCTCGGACCCGTTTGGCAAACCACCTGGATGCCTCGTTCGGTATTATAAAGTCCGGATTGCGATACTGTATGTAACGATTCACACAGAATGGCACTTTCGGTTGGAACGTTTTGTTTGAAAAGTTCTTCAAACAAGGTCCTCGAACCCGTTGCGGCTCCAGATATGGGGAACAATGCTGTCCACCACAGGTTGGCCAATCAAGTGATTGACGACTTCGTTTAGGTCGACAAGATTTCTTTGGCGCTTTAGGCGGGAGAATACTTTCCAACCCTCTCAGCGTGGTCATCATATCCAAATGACAGATAGCGGACATCAGTAGCCGCTCATTATTTGTGTAGTTCTTACGCCGAGTTTTGGAATAGTGCAATTCCAACAGAAACCAAAGGAACGATAAATCATTCCCACGTGACATTACGAGAGCTTCCCGAATTATGTTCGACGGACACGTTGGATATACTCCAAGACTCCTTATCAACTCACGGCAGCGAAACACGCTGCCTTCATCCAAATCATCCCGAATCACATCCAGCAGCAGGTTCATTGCGACCACTTGGCTGTCCGAGAGCTCTTGAAACCAGAGCGGAACCGATCGGCGGACAAGAATTTTGTTCATTCTTCGTTCTAGAAAGTGTTCCGGAATTAGATACTTAATAGGATTTTTACATACATTTACATCACACGTACCATTTTCGGCCAGCATCAGCTGAAAGCCTTCCATGTAGTTTTGATACGCCTGGATCGCGGTTCTATACTTTTGATCGAAAATCTCATCTTGAGATAAGGCTGAAGATCTTCGTTTTGAAGAATGTTGTTGATCTTGAGGCTGTCAATGCCGGATGTTTAGTGAATTTTGGGACGGTAAAATCAAATCAACAGTGTTCACAAACTTACCAGACTGATGGAATCTGTACAGCTTTCTTCCATGCTTTCCATTAAACACTCGAAATTTACAGGTATGTTCAGAAGAATTTACTTGAAAAGATAGACAACAAATTTGAAGTTTCTTTGCGGAATAAAACGGGTAGAGAAAATGATGTACGCAAGGCCTACTAGTTTTCCTAATCTGACAAGTATGACTAATCTGCAACCTCTGATGATCAGTGTTTCACAAGCCATGCGTGCGTTTCTGCGTCCATGAGTTTTTCCATGTCAAATTCATAGCATAGCATTTAAATCGTACAACTTTGTAGGTGGTCAGGACTAGTGATCCTCATAGCAAGAGATAAGCGGAAATTTGATTCAACGATTTGGCAACGATGTTTATTTTTATTCACAGAGGCTGATAACACTTGCCACAGTGCAAAAATTTGTACGATTGGCTCAGATTTGACAGCTCTCGATGCATGATTGGCTCAAAAATGGCTGCTTCCGCATATCTCTTACTATGAGGATCACTAGTGAGGACTAAATCTACTGTTCAGAGAACTATCACATCCGGATCCGTCGTCGTTCGGAATGAGACCCGGGTGATGATTTTGAACTAAAGATACCAGACATGCAGCCTCCAGTAGTGAAAGTAAACCCTGCCTTACAGCTGATAATTACAAATGTAATTTTGGAACATATCACCAGAAATAATTTGTTTTTATTTTTAAGTGTTTTAGAAATCCTTTGAGTCGTTGTCATCTTGTAATCGATGAATAAAAATCCGTTTAACTGCACTAGAATTTATTTTCAATACAAATGTACTTTCCGGTTCTCGCAGTTGCAGCTTGCTTCTTGGGTTTTAACAAAGTGTATAAAATCCACGCCAGGCCAAAATTCTGAAGCAAATCCACGTAAAATCCGCAAATTTTCGGCAGTTGATAAAGACCAGGGTTAACGGAAAGACAGAAAGTATGTCCGACGCCCAGGGGAGAACATACGCTTTGAAGATCAGAAGCAAATATTACTTGGACAGACTACTCTCAATGACTAAATTGAACGACGGCACCGCGGTAAACGTAGACTACCACCCCGGATTAAACTCAGTCCTCCCGTGACCTCACTAAAATCCAAACGAACGAGGATCTCATCAACTATTTGAAAGATCAGAAGATCACCGACGTCCGTCGTCTAACGCGCAAGGCATGCGACAACATCGAGTTGATTCCTACTCACCGTCAATGGAACCACCTGGCCAGAATTTATACATGTCCTGATACAACGTATCAGGACCCGCCCGTACTATCCCACCCCCATGCTCTGCTACCAGTGTTGCCAATGCGGGCACACTAGGCAGAGATGCAAGGAACAGGAGGAAGCAAATTAGGGGGTAAATGTAAAGCTGGACATAAAGCCTGTCCACGTTAAATCTCGGACACTTTTCTTTCAGTGAAGATTTTGAATTATTTCACGGATCGCTGAAACGTTTCACTTATATAATAGCTGAAACTTGTCCACTTCATTTCGTGGTACAACATGTTTGCATTCTTGTCATATTCAGTAAAATGTCGACGAATCAAGTGGAAGTGTACAAAGGCATTTTTTTAACGGCAGCAAAATCCGAATTTACCGGTACGCGACCTCGCTAGGAAATTAAAACTACCGAAAAGTACCGTGTTTTATGTTTTCAAATCATTTGACCAGCACTTGACTGTGAACCGGAAAGTTCGAAGTGTTGGAAGTCGAACAGTATGCTCCCGAAATATGGACAAGAAGTTGGTAGCCATTATTGAGAAAACTCCCAATCTTTCTGTGCGGAATGTGGCTCGCAAAGTTGGGAAGTCAAAATCAAACGTACAAACAGTGAAGCAGAGGCAAAGACTGAAGGCGGACAAAGTGAAAAAGGTGCCCGTCGTACTAAGGAGCTTTACACCAAGTGTTCGCAAACATTTTCTTGTATCATAATGGACGACGAAACATACGCACTCGAATACTTTAAACAGCTTTCGGGTCTGGTTTATTATACCGCAATGCAAAGCAACGCCGTTGCCGAGCAGTTTTGGACAAAGAAGGTGTCCAAATTCCCGCAGAAGTATTTAAGTTAGCAGGCCAAAGGCCAAATAAAGCCAGACCAGATACAGGAAACAATCGGTAGGCCACCCCGGTGACGTCGAAAGTAAATGAAGCCACCAACGAAACGGCATCCAACGGAACCCTCAAATCCAATTTTACGGGGGGGGGGGGGGGTGTTGGGATGAAACCGAAAGCAAAAAAGCTTCAGAAATCACGCACAGTGAACCTGATTCAGAATGAACAAGAGAAGAATACACCCCATGTGCATCTCCGACACAGAATCAACGACGATCAGTGGTTGATCCAAGTGGTTTGGTCAAGATGTCCGCAAGCATATACTCCGATGCACAGTACTTCAGCTCGATCACACCAGAAGAACAACAGCTCCTTGTGTAGTGGTACCGCGTATCAATATGCTTGGACCTTTTCTTCTGCTGATCCAGTGCGACGAAATCCAGGCAACTTCGGTTGTCTTCAAAGATTACTGTTGGTTGCCGTTGTATCTCGTTCAGTTCAGCTAGCAAGCGCCGTAGCCAAACGGCCTCCTGCATAGCCTCTGAGATGGCCACATATTCGGCCTCCATGGTCGACATCGCCACACAGCTCTGCTTCCTGCTCACCCAAGTCACGGTTGCTCCTCCTAGGTTGAACATGTAACCACTGCAAGACTTGCGGTCACGGCTGTCACCCGCCCAATCGGCATCACAGTAACCCGACAAAAGCAAATCACAACCATTCCTTCCGAGCTTCAATCCGTAGTCAACCGTGTGTAGCCAATAGCGAACAATGCGTTTCACCTCGGCCCAGTCAGTCACTGATGGGCAACTTATTTTCCGGCTCAGGATTCCAACTGCTGCTGCAACATCTGGACGGCTGTTGACGGATAGGTACAGCAGGCACCCAATCAACTTTTGATATTCTTCGTTGTTCTTCATCTTCGGGCTTCCTTCGGTCACCTTATAGTATCCCGGATCCATTGGGTACTTCGACCCTTTAGCTTTTTCCAAACCGAACCGTGTCACTACTCTCTTGATGAAAATACTTTGGGAAATCACAAATAAACCGTCTGAAATCTTCCGCACACGAATACCCAGGAAACTCTTGATATCTCCAAGGCTCGTAATCTTCAGTTGTTTTTGCAACGCTTGCTCGACCAATTCGATTTCCTCCTCCTGTGCGCAGACCAGTAGCAAATCATCCACTTATATGAGCAGATATATCCACCCGTTCTTGCCAATACGCTTCCGATACAAGCATGAATCGGAAGTGCACTGTTCAAATCCAATCTGCTTCAGCAATTCCGTCAGCGTCTTGTGCCAAACTCTCACTGCTTGTCTCAAACCGTAAATACTTCGCTTTAATCTGCACACTTTCTTCTCGTTTGCGGGCGACGCGTATCCCGGCGGCTGGCGCATGTACACCACTTCGTCCAGCTTCCCGAACAGGTACGCAGATTTTATATCCAGGTGTTTAACGTACATTCGCCGATGGCCCGCAATAGTTAACAGCACTCGAAACGTAGAACACATCGCCACAGGTGCAAATATTTCCTCAAAATCCGACCCAAATCGCTGGCTGCATCCTTGTGCCACGAGTCTGGCCTTCAATCGTTCTACCTTGCCGTCCGCGTCCACCTATTTCTTGTACACCCACTTGCTACCGACAATGTTGCTAGCAGGTGGCGGGTCCACAAGCTCCTATGTATCGTTTGACACCAAAGACTCGCACTCAGCATCCATGGCAGCAATCCATTCCTTCTTTTAACTGCAACTGGCCGCTTCCTCGTACGATGTCGGTTCATCCTGGTCCATCGTTGCCATGCCAACAAAATAGTCTCCGAATCGGGCTGGCAAAACTCCTCTGGTGGAACGATGAGGATTCTCCTGCTGGGTTTCATTCTCTGGAACATAAACTTCTTCTTCACCGTAGTATAACTCTTCAGCCGATTCACATCCGTTCAAATCTTCATCTTGCTCAGATACATCTTCGGGTTCACGAACAGGTTCCGGATCACGTGCGTTTTCCAGAACCGGAAGTGGCTCTAGCTCAACTGTTGACTCGGTTGCTTCCAGCTTCCGCTCGACATCTCGTTCACTGTCCATGCGCCAGTCTTCGAGAAACTTTACGTCCCGACTGATGGTGATTCGTCCGGAAGCCGTATTCAGTAGCCTGTAGGACTTGTGTTCATTGGAGTACCCCACAAACACCAGCTTACATGCTTTCGGATCCATCTTCTTACGTGTTTCGGCTGGAGTACACGGGCTTCGCAGCCGAAAATCCGGAAATGCTCGTACGATGGAAGTCTTCCGTACCATTTCTCATACGGGCTCATCCCAATGCTCCTAGATGGTACTCTATTCTGGGCGTAGGTAGCTGTTAGAATTGCTTCTCCCCAGTATTTTTGATCCAGCTTCGCCTCCAACAGCATACAAAGGGCCATTTCTTTCAGGTATCGATTGCGTCTCTCTACTACGCCGTTTTGCTGTGGCGAGTAGGGCGCACTAAACTGACTCACAATACCTTCCGCTCGGAGAAAACTCTGCAACTCCTTGCTGATGAACTCTCCTCCACCGTCCGATTGCAGCACTCTAGGCGTCTTCCCGATCTGCGTCTTGCAGAAGCAAATGAAATCCTTGATCTTCGCTGCGGCGTCCGATTTCTTTCTCAGGAGGTACACAAATGCCATCCGTGTATGGTCATCAACCAAACAAAGGAAGTATTGGTTTCCACTCGGCGTACATTTCATCGGACCACTTAGATCGGCATGTACGATGTCCAGTTTTGCCTTCGAACCTCTATCGACACTTTTCGGGAACGGTGCTTGTGCCATTTTACCCTCGATGCAACATTGACACACGGTGCGTACTCCGCAATCCACCAGCTTCATCCCATCTGCTTGCTTGTTTATGTGAACCGATCGAACTACATCAGGATCTCGATGTCCTAGGCGCCTGTGCCACGTATGCAGACAATTCGACGTATGCGACGTGTGAACACTGACCATCGCTTGCTCCGGAACGCACAAACGGTACAAGCTTCCGTGTCGTTCTCCTAACGCACATACCTCTCCGTTGCGCTTTCGGATCTCACATCGATTTTCCCTGAATATCACATCGAATTTTTTCTTGGCAAGGATACTCACCGAAACAAGTCCACTTGTGAGTTTCGGAACGTACAACACTTCGCTCACCTCGATGTCGATAGGCTCACCAGTAGCAGCCACACCAACGATGATGCCATGGCCCGTTCCAGCCACTTCAGCTCTCTCGCCGTCGGCCAACATCACGCTCGTTCCGCTGGTTTTCTCCAACACGGTGAAAATTTTTCGGTTTCCCGTCATATGGCGAGAAGCACCACTGTCGACATACCAACTCGTTGGATCAGCTTGTCCCACCATCCACGCCAGCGGTCCCTCGGCAACTGCTTGCGCTTGCTTGGCTTTTGCTTCATCCGACTTCTTCTTCGGCGGTTTCGTCGCTGACTCGGTAACAACAACAAGCGGGCAGTCTCTCTTCAGTTGCCCCGGTTGCTTGCACTGGAAACAGGATCGTGTTTCGGTTTGCTTCTTTCCTCCTCCAGCAGATTTGTTTCCTCCTCGTTAACGACGATGTTCCACTCGTAACGCTTGGCCACTGCCTGAAGCAGCACCACCACTGCGCTCCCGGCGTTTTTCTGATTCCGCTAGTAATTTGGATTTAACAAGCTGCAATGTCAGCTCTTCCCGCGGTCGCTGTTCCAGCGCCGTCGCCAGGTAATCGTAGGAGTCCGGTAATGAGCTCAGCAACATCGCCACTTACAGCTTCTCCGGAATCGCATCGCCAATATCCGCGATCCGTTGCAGCAAATCGGAAAATGTCTGCAAATGTTGCTCCACATCATCGCCCTCCTTAAGCTCCAGGTGTCAGCTTTTTCAATAAGTAGACCTCCGATCCCTTGTCGTGGTACGAATTCAATGCGTCCCATGCCTGCTTGGCATTCGCGCAATTGCGCATCAAACTTGTCTGGTCGTCCTCAATGCAAAACCCGATCGTGGCCCGAGCTCTTGCATCAACTTTTGTCCACTCCTCAGTAACTGGGTTCGGTGCCGGCTGGGAAATGACGTACCACGTATCCTCTCGAATCAGCAACATTTCCATTTTGAACTTCCACGACTGGTAGTTGTGGTTGTTCAGTTTCTGCATCGCAAATCTCTGCGAGTCCGCCATCTTGCCGCTGCAATCTACCGACCGAAACTCGACGCCACCAGCAATCGACCGAAAACGAACCGTACCGTCACTTTTCCGCGATCAAACACTATTTCCGTAGTGTCCTACTGGTCTGGGCCCATAACCTGTGGGCGGACAGCCGAAAAAGTATACCAAACCAGGGAAAATATCGGGATATTTGGACGAAAGGAAAAAATGGCGCACCTCGTACTCTTACAACGTATTTGTATTTCAGTGATTCTAGCGGGAACATCAAACGTCAAAATAAGGAAACATGTTATCGTTATGTTGTCTCTCTGCAGGGGTGGATTCGCGCATTCGTCTAGCGTAACAATCGGAAAGGGCGCAACAAATGGCGGCTACTATGGTTTAAGAGGTGGTGATGAGGATACGCTGGTGAATGACGGCGCCGGTATGGGCTTCGGCTCATGGCAGCGGTGACCGTTCGAAAGGAAGTGAAGGATGCACTCAATGAAAATTGACGACTATGTTGGGGACGCGTATTAAGATCAACGACGGCGTACCATGTGGCAATTGAAAGTTTCCAGTGCTCACTGTGGTGACGATCGGACTCCTATAGATGTTTCTACGACTCCTCATGGAAGGCTGGTGTGTGCTGACCCTCACGACGCGACGGTCTGACCCAGAAACAGTTGAGATGCGTAACTTTAACTTTTCTGTTGGTCACACGGCTCGGCGATTTCCAACACATCTCACAACTTCTCTTCGTTAGGGTTTTGTTGGTTTCTTAACAATTCCGATGTTGGCGCAAGTTGTTGGTTTGGATGATCAAACTCCACTGACTCCTACTCGATTACACCATCGCCACTCATCCCGAAGACACGAACGTTCTTCATCTAGCGTTTCCCATTTCCACCCGTTCGGGTTCAGTGCATCGAGCCTCCCACTAGACACACACCCATTTCAGCTGTTCGCTATCTACCGTATATCGACTGCCCTACAACTCTCGATCCAAAATGTCCGTTAGAAATAGATCGAACTATATAACGGGATACCCTCCTTTCCCGTACTCAATTACGAATCATTTTAAACAAACCTAGGTTTTTTTTTCATTAGGGCGAATCTGCAATTGAGACTCTCTTTGACTACTTTCTCTTTCATTGATATTCCATTCAGCGTTACGTTTTTCATTCAACTATTTGTAGAGTATGGTAGCCAGCACTGTTGTGTTTCTATCTGTACTAAAGAATCCCTCAAAACATTTATAATGGCGCTGTAATGAATGAAAGAGAGCGAGAGAGGAGAAAGCCTCTCATTGTTAGATTCACCGTTTTGAAAAAAAAATCCGAGAAATATTACCCGCGGATAACAATACCCTCGACACCCCCCCCCTTTCATCCCTTCTCGCAAAATTTATTTACAGTAAACCCACAGCCCGTTTCAAAATCTCCAACAACCCAATGATAGAATCATCCCCGAAAAAACAGATGACATAGGACATCGTCATCCAAGCACGGATTTGAAAACAAATGCCGATAAACCTGAACCACCCTATTCACCCGGAATATGCGAGATTGTAACACCCTCGCTAACGGACGATAAATTTCACACCAACTCGAACACCAACAGATCTCCCCGTATCCCCCTATTAACAACGAAGGAGTCAAGGTCATCGAAATTAAGGAATACGAGACGGCACGGCACGTGACACTACACGATATTTCCATCCAGCACACCGTTGACGAGATCGATTCTGCTCAAGCCCCCTTCGGACGATCAGCCCGCCTCGTCAGGAAGAATGCCATCCCTTCGCATGCACTTAGAAATACCATACAGTATGACCTGTGGAGGGCAAGAACCGGTCCTTCGCAGGGACCATCATACCGGTAGCGGGGTTCCTGTTGTCTACTTCTGTCGGTGGAGCTCTGCTTGGGTCCACTCCCAAGAAAAATATGCGAGTCAAGACGACGCCGCAATGTGCGAAAAATCCAAACAGCACCCCCCCAACGGCCACTTATACGCTCAATACAAAACATCCAAAGCTAGCACTGCAATGAGATATGAACGGTTGTTTTTAACAACCTTGCAGACCTGGAAGTGCATGCTTACAGTAGACTCTACACCTGTCGTAATTGCCATTCAGGAAGTTTACAAGCCGGATACCACTACAATGGGTGAAAGTCTCCAAGGCCAGTACAACTTGATCCTGAAAGACGGAGCATACTCTTTTGAGTCTGCAGCAATCGGAATCCACAAATCCCTGCCCTTTGGTTCAGAAAGGGGTATGGGCGCGTTCTGTCGAGTTGGTCGCGGCAGATTTCATGTGTGAATCAGCTGCCCCATCAACGTTCAAAAGTGCCTGAACCAAATGGACAGCTTGTAATGATCACTTGAAGATGCGATGGGGGATCATTGCCCTGACATTCCCAAATGAAGCACGTTGTAGAACGTTTCTTGGATTCTATAACCAAACATGATGGAATTGAGTAAACGAGCAAAAACTCAAAGGGAATGATCTCTCATATGCATCCGTCGAACCATTCTGAACGGCCGTTGTGAGAATATCACCATGAAAATCTCACATGCGCATAGCGTGTTACCAATCACTAATCCTTTTTCCTTTCTGTTCTCTTCCCTATCCTATGACCACGAGCATTATCATATGGTCATCCTAAAGTCAACTCTTCAAATTCAGTAACATCGAGTAATAAAGAACGGTATAAACCCTAACCAATTTTACTTTCAGACAAATTTTGTAACACAAGGTAAGCAATCATATGACCATTACAAAATATACTAAATATCATCATATCGACATAATATATAACGGGAAAAGGGAGGGACACATAAGTGAAACGATTTGGATAGGGAGCATAGGACTGCCTCCTCCCTATTGTTAACATTTCGCGGAACGAGGGCGGGCTCGTCAACCCCATCCTTTGGGTTTATTCTGTCAATCGAGGGCTCGACTCTAATGCTGTATGTGTGAACTTGCTTTTGGAAGGAGATTCTCTTCCCTATATTCGCGGGTTTCGCGTAAGTGTCTCTGCTTACGGGCCCGTCCAAACGTTTTTGGCCCTTCATACAGGAGCTTGACGATCACAAACAACAATAGAATCCTAATCAAATCGTTTTTCAGATTATTCTACTGCTATGGAAAGGTAACTTGCTACAATAGATGGTAGTATCTCATCATCATCATCATCATGCAGCAATCGGAATCCGCAAATCGTCAACCTACGTCGATGTTAATCCTACTTCCGACCTGATCGCTGTAGCAGCCAGAATCAAATTCCATTTTCCGATCACTGTAGTCAGCATTTACGTACCGACACCAGATTGGAAGAATCTTTGGCAGGGGCTGTGCAAATTCCTTGACCAAATCCCCTCATCTCCAATGATGCGCATCATGCCAGCTGGGGCTCACGAAAAAGTAGCGCCAAGGGCGCTGATATTCCCCGGGCCTCGGAAATAAGCAATCTTTGTGTATTGAACCATTGATGTATCCTTCGCCATAATAGATATTGGCAACACTTGCCACACAATAACACGAACACTTCTTTCCATCAAGTAGCTATGAGCCTACTTTCCAAGGTTATATACCTTTTGACATTTTTCTCTCATTCGCGAGACATGTTTATACTGAGTAGTTTGCGTAATAAAAGTCTTTTGTAAATTAATCGTGATTTAGTTATTTTTACATCCGAATCTACCTCTAAAAGGTTATGGGCCCAGTTTTGCGTTCGCGTTGCGCCGCGGTAAAGTGAAAATAGTACCATAAAACGAAATTTTGTCGTGGTTTTCCGGGAAAACAGTGAGTTGGTCGGGGTAGCGCGAAGTTTGCTTTCACTTGGTGTGGAGTGTGAAAAAGCAAATGGCCGCCGACATGAATCTCACCGTGGAAAAGCTGAACGATTTTAATTACGAAGTGTGGAAATTTCGAATCGATTTACTGCTAATTCGAGACGGATTGAAGAAAGTCGTCGATGAACCGAGGCCAGCTGTACCTGATGATAACTGGATCACCCAGGACGGTAAAGCTCGCGCTTTGATCGGTTTGTCCATCGAAGATAATCAGACCTGTCATGTGTTAAAGGCAACATCAGCGCACGAGATGTGGGTGGCACTAAAGAAACATCACTCCCGATCGACGTTGGCTACGAAGATCCATGTTCTAAAGAAGCTTATCCGGAAGCAGCTTCCAGAGGATGGCAACATGGCTGATCACATAGCTGAAATCATGCAGCTGCACAATCGATTGATTAGCATGGGCGATACCTTGAAGCGATTACTGGTTGGTGGCGATTATGTTGTCCAGTTTGAACGACTCTACGACGGATTGGTCACGGCGCTAGAAAGCCGCCCGGAGGCTGACCTTACATTGGACCATGTTAAAGGGAAGTTGATGGACGAGTGGCGGAAACGCGTGGACAAAATCAGTGACAGTGGTAGTGCCGAAAAGGCACTGAAGATTTCGGCAAAAGTGAAACAAGAAAAGAAACTCAAAGTGAAAGTGTGCCATTATTGTGGCAAGAAGGCCACTTCCGAAGAGACTGTCGGAAGCTGGAACAGGACCGGAAGGCAAAAGATCATAAAAGCGAAAGTAACGGGAAGAAAGTGAGTGCCAATCAAAATGCGAACCTGGCAGTTGGAAGCGATGAAGAATGTGAAGTGTGTCTTGCTGCTGGACCTGCAACTGGTGGCTCGAGAAGTGTGGTGTGGTTCCTTGACTCAGGAGCCACGTCGCACATGACTAGTGACGCTTCGCTTCTGGATCACGTTGACCCCACGTCGATGAGCATCGGATTGGCAGATGGGAGTAAAATTGCGGCTGCAGGTGTCGGATCCAGTAAGTTCCGATCGATCAACGGAAACGGAAAAGCTGTGAGTGTGAGTATCAAGCAAATATTTCACGTCCCGACGCTGACCAGCAATTTGTTGTCAGTGAGTAAGATTGCGGATGAAGGATGCAGCGTACACTTTGACAGCACGGGTGCACAATCAGCAAAAGCGGTGAACTGGTGTTGTCTGGCGAACGGGTGGGAAATTTGTATCACCTGAAACCGTTCTCACATAAGGCGTTGTTGACTACGGGAAACCACAATGACAACTGTATCCATATGTGGCACCGTCGGCTGGGTCACCGTAACGAGCAAGCAGTGAAAAAGATTGTTCGGGACAAGCTTGGCAGCGGATTGAAACTCCAGGAGTGTGGAATTAGATCTGTTTGTGGGGTGTGCTGTGAGGGCAAGATGACTCGTACACCATTCACGAAGTCAGAATCGCAATCTAGTGCTGTGGGAGATCTCGTCCACACGGACTTGTGCGGGCCGATGGAGGTGTCGACGCCGCGTGGTAGCCGATACTTTATGACTATGCTGGACGACTACAGTCGGTACTGTGTGGTGTACCTTTGCGAGAAAAATCCGAGTGTTCTGAGAAGATTGCAGAATACACGTCGATGATGAAGAACCAGTTCGGCCGCGCGCCAAAGGTGATACGCTGCGATGGAGGAGGAGAATACTCCGGGAAACAACTGCATACATTTTTAGCTGACAACGGATACTCCTACAACAGACAGCCCCTACAGTCCCCAGCAGAATGGGAGGGCGGAGAGGAAGAACCGTTCTCTTGAAGAGATGCTGCGCTGCCTTCTAGTGGAATCAGGCTTAGGCAAACGTTTCTGGGGCGAGGCTGTCTCGACCGCAAAACTATTTGTTGAATGTAACACCGTCATCTGTTGTTGAAGTTACTCCTTTTGAGAGATGGTGGGGCAAGCAGCCGGATTATTCGATGATTCGTGTATTTGGCAGCGAAGCCTATGTACACGTACCCGATGAAAAGCGAAGAAAACTGGACGTCAAGGCTAAGAAGCTTGTTTTCGTTGGGTACGCTGAAGGTAGGAAAGCGTGGCGTTTCTGGACCCAGGAACAAATCGTGTCACAATCAGCAGAGATGCTAAATTCCTTGAGCTGGATGGAGTCGGTGAAGAAACGGCCAGTAGCAGCGCGCCTGGCAAGTCTCCGGTTAGTGAAGTGCTTGTACCGGTGATACCACCTGAGGACTCAGACAAAGAAACCGATAACCGCAGTGATGATTCTGATTCTGATGACAGTTCGCCGCATGCCAGTGCTTCTGAGCATGACCATGTGAATGAAGATGGTGCTGGAGAACCAAATTTCGAGGGCTTCCCGAGGATGAAATCCTCCGCCGTTCGGGTCGAAGCACAAAGGGACTTCCACCGCGAAGGCTTGTGGAGGAGATTTTCATCGCTCAACGTGAAGATGAAGAGCCAAGGAACCTAAAGGAGGCCTTATCCGGTCCGGACAGAAATCAGTGGATTGCTGCTATGAAGGAGGAATTACAGTCGCATGCAACGAATGAAACATGGGACCTGATGGAACTTCCGGCTGGTCGTAAAGTGGTTGGTTCAAAGTGGATCTATAAGATCAAAAGAAACGCTAGCGGGGAGGTATTAAAGTTCAAGTCTCGTCTTGTCGCCCAGGGGTACTCGCAGCAGTATGGCGATGACTACGACCAGGTGTTTGCCCCCGTCACCAAGCAGGCAACACTTCGAACATTCTTGGCTGTAGCATCTCGACTGAACATGACCCTGCGACATCTAGATGTAAAGACCGCTTACTTGTACGGCCACCTAACCGAGGAACTGTACATGAAGCAGCCCCCTGGATTTGCTGAGAAAGGGAAAGAAAAGCTGGTATGCAGATTGCGGCGCAGCATATATGGCCTGAAGCAATCGGCCAGATGCTGGAACAAGCGTCTTCACAGTGTTCTCTTGGAGTTGGGGTTCAGTCAGAGCAATACGGATCACTGCCTGTACACGAAGTTAGTTGGAGGAGTTCGAGTATGTCTCACTTGTGTACGTAGATGATATTCTACTTGGCTGTGTGGATGCATTGCTGTTAGATGAAGTGAGTAGTGCTCTCAAGCGACATTTTGAAATCACGGATCTGGGGGAACCTAGTTACTTCCTTGGTTTGGAGATTGTTCGTCGAGACGGAAAATACAGTATTACACTTGAAAGCTACATTGACAAGATGGTAACACGCTTCGATTGCAAGATGCCAAGTCCGCGAAAAGTCCAATGGATACAGGTTTCACCTCAACGAAAGATTCCAGCGTTTCGTTTGACAACAATACGGTTTACCGCAGTCTAGTGGGTGCGCTGTTGTATATAGCTGTGTGCGCCAGGCCGGACGTTGCTGTGAGTGCGTCGATCTTGGGACGAAAAGTGTGTTTACCTACGGAAGCAGATTGGACAGCCGCGAAGAGAGTGCTTCGGTACCTTAAGTGTACCAAAAGTGCTCGTCTGGAATACGGTAGTGATACAGAACTCATCGGATACTCGGACGCCGACTGGGCGGGAGACCCAAATACTCGGCGTTCTACCACGGGATACGTGTTCCTCTACGCCGGTGGTGCTGTAGCATGGGGAGTCATCTGCAACATTGTGTGACTTTGTCATCAATGGAATCAGAGTATGTGGCACTCGGCGAAGCAAGTCAGGAGGCAATATGGCTGCGAAGAATTTTGAAGACTTTGGTGAGAAGCAGAACAGTGCAACGTGCATTTTGGAGGACAATCAGAGTTGCATGCTGTTCGTGGATTCTGACCGTACAACTCGACGGTCCAAGCATATAGAGACGAAGGAATGCTACGTTAAGGAGTTGTGTGAGTAGAAGAAGTTGAAGCTGTTGTATTGCCCGACTGAGGATATGGTGGCCGATATTCTTACGAAGCCGTTGGGTGCATCAAAGATCCAGAAACTCACCAAGACTATGAGACTACTGTAATGAATTTCAATGGCAGTGATGGCAACTGTTGAGGAGGAGTAATAGATATTGGCAACACTTGCCACACAATAACACGAACACTTCTTTCCATCAAGTAGCTATGAGCCTACTTTCCAAGGTTATATACCTTTTGACATTTTTCTCTCATTCGCGAGACATGTTTATACTGAGTGGTTTGCGTAATAAAAGTCTCTTGTAAATTAATCGTGATTTAGTTATTTTTACATCCGAATCTACCTCTAAAACGCCAATGATCCTCTTATCGGCCGCTTCCAATGGTCAATTAACTGTAGTTTTACCGCACCAAAAACAACCAGACGTCCCCTATGGCAATATGAGCTAGCCGACTGGAAACTTTTTGAAAACATCGAAATCAGCCCGGAGGAAAACGATACGCAATTTGCACCATCCTTGCTGCAGCCTCGTGCGCTAAGGTGGTGATCTCCAGCAACAAAGGAAGTAATCAAGTCGAGCAGAAAAACCCTCAGCAAATTGAAACGAACCCCAAAAGACCACTGTGATGCCGAGGCCGTAGCTGCTGAATATCGGTTAAAACGTAATGCCCGAAGGGACACAATCCGTTCCGCACACCGTAAATCATAGGACGACTTTCTGAACGGCATAGGCAGCTACAACCTGCAAAAGTGTAGATGCATTGCATGCGACTTGAATGCGGCATCATTTGTGACCCAAAGGAAAATGCTAACATCCTTAGCGGCTGCTTTGCTAAACTCAGTGCTTGCAATGGTGACAACTGACAACCCCAAGAGTTCGCTCGGCTTGATACAGCAGCCGTTCGCTAACTGGGCTAAGTACACAGCCCAGTTAGCGGATGCTGCTCGATAACTGGGCTGACATTTCAAATGTAAATAAACTTCGAGGGGGCTTTCGATCAAATTTCGGTTGGGATGTTTCATTGCAAAATAAATAAATTAAATAATGTTCTTATGTCTCATGCGTTATTGGGTTGTAGCTTATTGTGCACCCCATTGTTTAAAATGTTTGACTTAGTTTCTATGAAATTACGACGCATTTTTGTACAGTTAAACAATTTTTCAATACTCTACGAAACTCATTTGCCTTTCACATGCCCCTAGCTAATTTTGACAACAAAATGTCAAATGCAGGTTTTTAAAGTTTATTTGCTTTTTAACTGGGCTATACTGCCGTTCTACGCATAACTGTCCCATGTTGCTTTTGGTCAAATTGCAGCTTTTTCAATATTTGCTTAATTTTTTAACTATACTATTAGATACAAACAAAAAATTATATACTTTGTTCTGAGTTTGTATCAAAAAAACATCAAGTTAGATTGTCCCATGTTGTAATTCTAGGTATAAAAGTCCCACTACGACTTTTCTAAAGAAATCTTTAGAAAAAAAATTGATTTAAGTTTACAACATTCTTTGTAGGCACAACTAGACACTCAGCATTGATAAGGGACTTATATGCAAACTTAAACAATGACTTTGACATGAAAACATTGACTTTAAATTGTCTATATAAGCCACCATTTGCATTTGATAGAACTGTGTTTCTAACGATGATATGGTGTTAAAAAATAATCAGAATCATGATAGAGCATAAACAACAATGCATATAGTATGTCTATTTGAAAACGTAAATTCTATCGCCAACGATCCATCAATATGATCATGCCGCATGCTGACTGAGGCAAGGCAAGATTCTACGCATGTCAGTCCCACTGAATATTTTACCTTGAATTTTACATACAAAATAATCTCTATTGTTTGTAATACCACAGATTCTATCGAAACCTCAGCGACATCTTCAAATGCCAATCATAAATTTGTGGGTTTTGCCACGAATATTACCAGTACTACACAATAGTGATGCGAAACATAAAACGCTTTTTTCTCAACTACAACTTTTGCAACATGGGACAGTTATGCGTAGAACGGCAGTATAGCCCAGTTAAAAAGCAGCCCAGTTAAACAGCACCCAGTTAGCGAACAGTTACTGTACTTCCTTGGTCACCATTGATTCCATCCTACCGCCTGACTCTTGCTGGTGGTTTCTCTCCTGCTGAATTGCCCTTTACGTTAGTTAATGGGAAAGGTAATGAAAAAGAACTCGGCTCCGTCATGCCAGTGGCACTTGAGCCTCACAAAAAACAAGTTAAACAACGGAAACGTCCTTCAGTCACCGGTTCAGACGGAATC